>PVIJ01003117.1:0-142251 GCA_004024925.1 Scalopus aquaticus
ATAGAATGTGTTTGGTAGTACTCCTTCCTTCTCGATTTTTTGAAAGAGTTTGTGTAATATAGGGACTATTTCATTTTTGAATGTTTGGTAGAATTCATTTGTGAAACCATCTGGTCCTGGGCTTTTGTTTTTGGGGAGGTTTTTAATTACTGTTTCAATTTCACTACTTGTGATTGGTCTGTTTAGGTGTTCCATATCTTCTTTGTCTAGCTTTGGGTAATTGTATAGTTTTAGGAATTTGTCCATATCCTCTAGGTTGTTATACTTGTTTCTGTATAGCTGTTTATAGTAATTTCTGATTATATTTTTATTTTTGCTGTGTCCATTGTGATTTCTCCTTTTTCATTTATGATCTTATTTATTTGTGTTTTCTCTCGTTTTTTCTTTGTAAGCCTGGCTAGTGGTTTGTCTATTTTGTTTATTTTTTCAAAGAACCAGCTTTTGGTTTCGTTAATCTTCTGGATTGTTTTTTTTTTAATTCCCATTTCATTTAGTTCTGCTTTGATTTTTATTTCCTTTCTTAAACTGTCTTTTGGGGTTTTTTGTTGTTCATTTTCTAGTTCTTTGAGATGTGAGATTAAATTGTTTCTTTTGATTGTTTCTTGTTTCTTGATGTGAGCTTGTAATGCTATATATTTTCCTCTTATTACTGCTTTTGCTGTGTCCCAGACGTTCTGGAAAGTTGGGTCCTCGTTGTCGTTCAGTTCTAGATATTTTTTAATTTCTTCTTTGATCTCTTCATTGATCCATTGGTTTTCCAGTAATGTGGGTTTCAGTCTCCATGAGGTAAGGAGGTTTCTTTTTTCCTTTTTATGATTTATTTCCAGTTTGACTCCTTTATGATCAGAGAAAAAGGCTGGTATGATTTTGAGCTTAGTGTATCTGTTGAGGTTTGTTTTGTGGCCTAATATGTGATCGATCCTGGAGTATGTTCCGTGTGCACTTGTGAAAAATGTGTATTCAATTTTTCGGGGGTGAAGTGATCGATAGATATCTGTTAATCCCATGTGGTCTAGGTCCTTATTTAGAGCTTTAATGTCCTTGGTTACTTTTTGTCTTCTTGATCTGTCCAATAGAGAAAGTGGGGTGTTGAAGTCTCCTACTATGTATATATTTTCTTTAATGTCTGTTTTCAAGGATGATAATAATTGTCTGATATATTTTGGTGCTCCTTCATTTGGGGAGTATATGTTGATGATTGTTTTATCCTCCTGTTTTATTGTCCCCTTTATCATGATGTAGTGACTAGCTTTGTCTTTTTTTCCCTTTTAAGTTTGAAGTCTATTTTATCTGATATAAGTATAGCTGTTCCTGCCTTCTTTCTTGGTCCATTTGCTTGTAGGATTGTTTTCCATCCTTTAACTATTAATCTCTGTTTATCTTTCGCAATTAAATGTGTTTCTTGTAGACAGCAGAAGGTTGGGTTCTGTTTTTTGATCCATCTTGCTATGGGGTGTCTTTTAATTGGTGTGTTTAGTCCATTTACATTTAGAATTAATATTGATATACTGTCATCCATATTTGTCTTTTTTATTTTTTATTTTTTTTACCTTTTTGTGATTCTAGTCCTTACCTAATTCCGTATTTCCTGGTCTTTCCTCTGTTGGTTTTGTCTTCATGGTTCTTGTAGTGAGTTTTGGAGTGGGGATTTGATAGTGATGAATTTCTATAGTTTCTGTTTGTCAGAGAAGGTCCATATTCTTTCTTCGTAGAGGAAGGAGAGCTTTGCAGGGTAGAGTGTTTTTGGTTGACATTTGCTGGCATGTAGTATATTACATATGTCTCTCCATTCTCTTCTTGCTTTTAATGTTTCTTCAGAGAAATCTGATTTCAGCCTGATTGGCTTTCCTTTGTAGGTTATTTGTTTCTTTGTCCTCATCATTTTCAATATATTTTCCTTGTCTTGAATTCTCGATAGTTTTACTATCATATGTCTTGCTGTTTTTTTTTTCCCTTCATTGTAATAATTTGGAGATTTTCTGGCTTCCTGTATGTCGATTTTTGTTTCCTTTTTCATGTTTGGGAAGTTCTCTTCAATTATCTCCTTGAGAAGTTTCTCTGTTCCTTTGTCTCTCTCCTCTCCTTCTGGGATTCCTATGATTCTGATGTTTCCTTTTCTCATGGTGTCAGATAGTTCCTGAAGCTTTTCCTCATTCTTCTTCCTTTGTTTTTCTTTTTCCTTTTCTTTCTTGGTTCTTTCAGTATCTTTATCTTGCAGAGTGCTTATTCTTTCCTTCATGTGTTTTAATCTACTTTTATGGCTCTCTACTAATGTTTGTAAATCCTCCATTTCCTTCATTTCCTTCTTTATGGATTCATTCTTGTTTTTCAGTTCTTCATTTATATTCCTCAGTTCTTTGTTCTTTTCATTTAATTCTATTTTTTTTTTATTATGGCAACTCTGAATTCTTTATCTGTTAGGCAGATGTAATCTTCTATGTCCATATTATTGGGTTCTGAAGAGGGATTTTTCTTTCTGTGGTGTATTGTTTTGAAGGTCATTTGTCATTTTTTTCTTCCTGTCGTTGGCCTTCTGCTTTGCTCTGATCGTTGCATTCCTGTGCTGTTGGTGCTGGCAGGCATGGTTCTTGGTTCTACTTGCTGAGGAGTGTTTGTTGTTTCCTAGTGTCTGAGTTGCCTTGGCTGTGGCTGGGTATCTCCCGGATTTTCTTTTTTCTCTGTTGAATTTCTGTGTTTTTGTGGCGTGTCTCCAATGTGTTTCCGGTTCCGGGTGGAATTAGGGTAGAAAAAGGGGTGGTGGTTTGTAGTTAAAAATAAATAAATAAATAAATAAATAAATAAATAAATAAATATATATATATATATATATATATATACGTGTATATATATATATGCATATATATATATATATATATATACAGTAATAATAATAAAAAAAGTAGAAAAAAAAACGGTATTGGGTAGATGTAAGCTTGGGGAGAGTTTTGTAGTCTTTTTGCTTTTAGGTTTTGGAGTTTCCAGGTAGGCCCCCTGCTAGGGTTCAACCCCCTCCTTTCCAGTGTCAGATGTTGCTGTTGTCCTACTGTCGCTGCTGTCGTTTTACAGTTGCTAGTAGTCTTTCTGTTCTTTCTCTCTCTGCCCCCCTTTTTATTTTTCTTCTTCTTCTCAGTGTTTGCCTGGGGGTTATCCCTGCCCCTGTGGTTATGTCTGGTGGGGAGGGATTGAGAGTTCCTGATCTTAAGTTTTTTTTCTGCTGCTTGGGCCCCACTTCTCCACAAGGGGGTGCAGGGGTGGAGGTTGTGGGCAGCTGTTGGTGTCCACCTAGGTTCTGGGGGGCCACTGTGCAACCTCCTAGAAGTTGGGTGTGGGGCCATGGCAGGGGGTGGGGGGAGCTCTATTTTCCTTTCTGTAGCCCTCCTGTGTGCCAAGATGCAGACACTTTGTGGAGGAGGGTGTGGTTGGAGACAGTTCCAGCAGGAGCCTGTATCCCAGGTCAGGTTACCTCCAGTCAGGTTAGAGAAAAGTAGAGTTCTCTAACATCAGCTCTTGGTGTCAGGTTACAGAGTAGGGAGCAGAATGTTTGAGGTGGTCTCTGCAGTTTTTCCAGCTAGACCAGTTTCTCAGGCCAATATATCACCTAGCAACCAGTGAGGGATTAGGACCCCATGGGGTGCTGGCAGTTCATCTTTCCCACTAAGATGTTACCTAGCCCCAGGTGGGGGATGGAAAGCAGTGACCCTCGAGATTTCCTGAACTTCAGAGCTGCCAGGCAGGGAAGAGAGGGGCCTTTTGGGGTGGGGGAGTGGGGGTCGCGCTCCCATTCATGGCCAGAGCCCTCCGACCCCACTGCAGTTTCTAACCTTGCATTCAGTGGTGCTCCGTAAAGCTGGTTTGACCACCTCTCCTTTCTTTTGTTCCTCTGTGTGGGGTTCGGTGTCTTTTCTCTTCTTTTCACTCTGACTTTTCGGTTTATCTTTAAGTCTAAAGCACCCACAGGGATGATTCTATTGTGTAGGGCATTCAGTTATCCTGAGATCGGCTCTCAAAATTAGGGATTTTTCTGTCCATAAATCTATATTTTGTGGGAGAGCCTAATCCTAGCGTCTGTTCGCCACCATGTTTTGGGGGTGTGTCCATCCAATACTCATAAAAATTTCAAGTAAATAGGAACACTATTTTTAATGTCAGTTATGTTAGTGATTTTCACTCCCACACCACACACACACACACACACACACACACACACACATACAAACACACCATCTTTCCTAACAATGGTAGGTTCACAAATGCTGAAAGTATATAAAGGAAGTATTATATATTTGAGACGATCAAATAGTGAATTTCTAGAAAAAGACCTTGAAGTCAGAAGTTTCCAATCATAATATATTTCTGTGCATATATACCACACTTAAGCATCTCTCAATTGTCATTTGTTCTCAAGAAATTACATTTAAATAACCATGCCTTCATTAGTCTGTCACATGTCTCTTTAAAAAGACAGTATTTTTTTAGGACTAATTTGTTTCTGGGCAATTCTTCAGACAATATATACAAATAAGAAATTGGTGATTCTGTGATGACCTAAAAACAATAACTGAACTATTTGAATTAATTGGCTGATTTGCCCTTCTAAAGAACAGTTATGACAGAACTGCACTTAAAAATCAGAAACATGTTCATTGTCTCATACTATTGATTTCTAAATTATAATAATATTAATTTTCATTTACTAATCTTATAATGTCTTGATCATATAATATAATGAAAAACTTCCTAAATTAGTTATTAAGTAGGTATTAAAATTGAAAAAAAAACTAAGCAGGAGATTTTCTTGAAAGAAAGTTTACTTTTCATAATTCATTTCTAAGAAATCAATCTTCTCATTTACCAATAACCTGAATTCTCACTTTTGAAACTTTCATAAACTTTCCCTATATAAATATATATCCAGGAATACTTATGTGTGTATATATATATATATATATATATACACTTGTATGTGTATATATATGTGTGTACACATATACACAATGTGTGTGTATATGTGTGTTTTCCTGGAAATTAGTTTACACATTATTCCACAAATGCATGAAACATGTAAGTTCAAAGTTTAAGACACCTATTGGTTGGAAAAAGCAGGATAATGGCAAACTTAGAAAAAATCTATATTTTGTGCTAGGAACATAAATGACTAAAATTCCCCTTAACCAGGACAGCTGTAGTTCAAAGACCACACGTTAAAAAAAAAAAAAAAAGAGTAATCGATTTTTTACTTTTATAAGTATTTTATAATAGTGATGTTTTTAAAGATCTAGAAATATGTTTTGCCCTTTACAGTATTTGCAGATCCTACCTTTTTTTGTGTTTACCTTGTCACCTTTAAGAAAATGTAAAAAATAAAAGAAAAAATAAAACTTCATGTTTGGTATGTTCAGAGCTGCAGCTCAGGTTCCGGAAAACTTTTGGAATTTTTTTAACTTCTTATTAAAATATAATAATCAAAAAGGAAAAGCAGGCATTATAAAATTACATCTCCATGAATTTTCACAAATGAGAGTAATTAGAATATCAGTCAAGAAAAATAACATTACCTGTTCCCCAGAAGTACCTGGGTATTGTCTTATAATCACTATCACAGCAACCTGTCTCCCCACTTACCCCAAACCCCAATCACAATTATCTTGTATTAGTTCCAGGCGTATTTTTAGTGTATAGTAGAACAATCATAATTATATTCTTTTATGTTGTCTCCTTCCTTTTCCTCAATATAACGTATGAAAAGCTCTCCGTATTAGGCACACAACTGCAGATCTTTGTTTATCACTGCTGTCCAGTCATTCCTGTGTAAATGTACACAATGTATTCTTTCCATTTTAGAATTGATTGTCAATCACAAAGTTTCTAATTTGGGACCACATGAAATGTTTTTCATTTCTGTTGCCAATATGTATAAAAGTAGAATTGATGGGCAATGATATAAACAAATAAAGTTTGGGATTTGGGCCAAACAATTGTTTAAAGTGTCTGTATGGCAAACTTCTTATTTTTTTTTTTTTTTTACACTGATATAACATTAGGTTTTAACACTGTGTAAACTTTAGGAATAAGTCTCACCTTAGCAACTATATATTTCACACCATATCCACCATTACATGTCCAATGACTACCTACCACCGTTATTCCTTCCTTTTTCCTCCTCTCAGTAAACCACCATTTTGTTGTGAGCCTTGGGTTTGTTTTGCTCTGTTTTGTTTGATTGCTATTACTTTTCTTTACATTCCAGAAATGAGTCAAATTATATGGTATTTGACTTTCTCTTTTTGACTTATTTCACTCAGCATAATTCTCTTGAGTGCCGTCAATTTTGTCAAACTGGCAAGATTTTTACCCTTTTAATGGCTGAGTAATACTCCTGTGTGTGTGGGGGGGGTGTATGACATCTATTAATCCATTTATCTGTGGTTGGGCATGTTGTTAGTTTCCATATTTTGGCTATTCTAAAATGTGCTGCAATGAACACTAGGGTACATATATCTTTTCAAATTATTCTTTTTATGTTCTTCAAGTAAATACCTGTAAGTGGGACTACAGGATCATAAGGCAGTTTTATATTTTTTGAGGAACCTTCATGCTCTTTTTCAAAGTGATTCCACCTATTTACAACCCACCAACAATATATGAAATTTTAATATCTGGATAGAAAAATGGCTCATGAATTCAAGAGTTCTGATCCTATATCTCTGAATCATATACAGTATTCTAAACCAATGTTACATCAATTAAAAGGAAGGTTCATGATTATATGGCATGTTTTAAAACCCTCCAATTTTAGTCTTAGCTAATGTTCAAAAGAAGCATAGGATAGAGCATTATTGGTTGGATATGGTTTTTCTGCAGTCATTTTCATTGATTGATAAGCATATATCTAAAAAGAAAACAAAATCTAATGGTGACTATATATGGAAGTGTATGCTAAGTTTTAGAACTCACAACTATAGAAGATCAAGTTGTCATTTTAACTTGTTTGTGGAAGTATCATTTTTTTTTGAAAACACACTATTTGCATATGCATATTGTTCTCTCCAACTAAGGATCTGATGTCATTAGTTCACACTGAGTAAATTAGGGACTCCCCTATTACTGCTGGCAAATGCATCTCTAAATGTAGTCTTCTTACAGCTACTCTTTCCACACCAAATCATAATCTCTGTTTGTAGAAACAAAAAACAGAAGTGCTAAAGTGACAGTACTTGGTGAACAGTTGCCAAAAGAACACATTTATTTTATCCTTCCTCAAGACAACTGAGATCTTTCATACTGATTCATTTCATTAGCATATCCTCAGGAACAAGGGAGAATTTCTTTAAATATTAACATGCTGGGTATTTATTAGAACGAAAAACTGGCATGAAATCAGAACACAACATTGAGATCCTGTTATCTGAATATTAACCGTCCCAACAAGTAATATCCCCAAATTTAATTTGTAATAGAGCTTTAGATTAGTTGCTTTCAAAACTGGCAGTGCAGCAGAATCACCCAGGACCTTTAATATTATATACTCCTGTTCATGCCTGCATCCAGGAATAATTAAGTCATGATCTATAAGGGAATTTCAGGCATCCATATGTTGACGCACCCCTACAGTGATTCTAAGAAGTAGCCCATTTTGAGAACTACTAGAAGATGCCATCAATTATTCAAGCACCAAAATCTACTCTACAGTTAAAGCACAGGATGGTCAAATACTCTCCCATGGTAATATAATAAGAGAACTACTTTATTTTATTTTCTTTTTCTTGTCTACAAATCCCAACTTAAAAGCACTCCTTTGGCATAGAGAATCATTAATATTTCTGATACCTCACTAAACGTAATCCCCTTGCTTTATTCTTTCTTTCCAAAATTCCTAATCTTAACTGCATGGTTTTGTCAGCAGTAAGATGGCCATAAACAAAATTACCTTTCTTTAAAATATTTTAAATGAAACAGACAGAAATTGCAACCTCCTCTAGTACATTGGGGGGAAAATGCTGCACCACATTCTTCTTGCAATATTTTTAGTACATATGTATTTGGCAGTGAATATTTTCACCTTCCTCATATTTTAATATCTTAGCTAATAAGCAATCTGGGAAGTTCAAGCTACTACCATCAAGTTTAAAATTTAGTGATCCATAGTCATTCTCTATCTGTATAAAGTGCGGCATCATTAAAAGTGATAGAGTATGGAGTTGGTAAGGTTTACTTTGGTTTCATTTACCTTTTTTGTTATTTTTCCAGTTTGTCACATTTTAATAAACCGGACTTTGACACCTAAATCTTTTTGGTTGATAAACACTGTGATACAGAAGATTAAGAATATGACATCCTCAACAAGTAGTCACAGACTCATCTACACTTACTGCATAATTCAGTATTTCAATGGTATGTGTTTAATGTGTTTTCCTGCAAAGTAATGCCTTGGCTTGATAGGGAAACAGTGACAAGAAAAAAAGGTCTCTGTTCCCACCAAGCTTTCAGAACCCATTGCTTTCCACCAAACTCTGCTTTAGTTGGCTTCTTGAATGTATTCTCACAACATTTCTGACTTACTTGCCCTCCCCATAAAAGTCATTGCACAATAAAGATAACCTGTGTGCCTCTCTCACAGACAATAAATGCAGTGGTGCTATTATTCATAATTATGTGCAAGGCAGCATAGCACTGGGATTAAGACTATCTTCTGAAGTCAAACCACAAGCATTTTAATCCTGCCTTCATAATTTATCAGTAGTGTGACCCGGCAAATTATTTAACCTTGCTGTCCCTTTGTTTCCTCTTCAGTAAAGTGGAAATAATAAATTAATGCCTGCCTCTTAACGTCGCAAGTACAGACTACTTAAAATAACTTATATAGCACATTTAGCACAGTGCCTAAAATACAGTCACATCTCAAAATCTGCAACTATTATTATATTCCTTCCATTCCTATATTTAGCACCAAGTGTACAGTAGAATATATGCATAGTGGATACTGGTTGACTTAATTAACATCTGCAGTACATGATTAAATATAAATATTTTAAAAGTACAATTTTAAACTTTGACTGTAATGTTAATTTTTAAAATTATCTTACTTTTCTAGACTATTTCATTTCAAATAAAAACAAATATGTTGTAGAATACTTTGACGAAATGAGTAAAATGATTCGGACAAGGCATAATACAACTTAGTAGTAATAAAACTGTCTAGCATGTCAAATTGTAAATTGCCAATCTCTATCAAAACCATAACTAAAGTCTATTTCTGCAAATATATTGGCTATTCAGTTCATTAACACATGATGGCAACTGTATGTGAAGTAGGATTGTAAATATAACAGCTAAAATAAAATTGTGATGTTGAGATTACTAATGCAAATTTTATCAAAGAAAATTCCACTAAAACAAAATAAAAATAAGTATTTTTGAACAGATACTTGCCCAAATTTATAGATGTTATTTAGGATCATAAAACAATTGGCATAATGAAGATGAATATCAACATTCAATCTACTGTCTCTACAACCAAAGACCAGATTGAAACTAATCCATTTCACCTGAAAGTATGTATTCTGAGTTAACTGTAAAAACAGTTATCACACTAACTCTTAACTAAGTTTTAAAACAGCTTTAAGTTGCTTGAAGACCTCCTGTTAATGACAGATGTTTCTTACATTTAGTGAGACATGTCAAGACAAACACAGAGAAGGTAACATTTCGTTAAAAATTTTTAAAAGGGATGAGAAGTAACACCAAGAAGGATCTCACAATATATTTATGAAAATATCTAGAGAGAAATATTCCCAAAGTTTCAGAAAGTACAAAAGCCAGAATAGAGGTTTTAACTGGAGAATGGCTGTCTACAAAAGCTGTGTGGTCTTCCCAGTTATCAGCATACTGCTAAAATGTATATTATAAAAGCATCATTTCATTTTTGTTCATTGCACTGCACGTAGCAATACTGTTTAGGTGAGTATTCAAGCTGCATTAGTTACTGCAAATTATAAATTTCTGCTCAATATTGCTTATTCTACTTCTACTAAATAAACCTTACAAAATAAGAAGAGAATGGGTTTTTTACTTGTCTAAAATACTGAGATTCTGTGATACAAAAGTAACAATTCTGTAAAGAAACACTTTCGACTCCTACCTATTTAAAGAAGAAACTATAGAGTTATGGCCTACAAATGAGGATATTAAATTAGAACTCAAGTCAATAGTATTTTTCTTCCTATCAGCACATTCCCTTATTTCATTGAAATTCAAAACTAGAGAATAGTATCTAGAAGCAGTCAAAACTGACTTTGCATCTTTACAAAATGTAACCCAATTCTCTGAACTTTTTTCTAAAGTGAAAATGTGGAGATGTATCAGTGTGTGTTAGGTTTGAGATTACAGCTTGTTTTCAACAAAACTGAAGCTGAAGTACCCATGAACAAAGAACATGTAAAAGAAAAATGTCACTTTCACATACTTTTACATGAAAAGCATATCACAATGTGCTTTTAAAACACACATGTGCACACACATACCATAGACCTCTAAGTAACATCACATTGATAATTTTGTAATAAACTGCCTGAATTAACCACAGTTTTGCTATAGACATTAACGACCTGCATGCATTTTTCTACATATATTTCTACTCTCTTCTTGCCTCCTAAAATTATGGCTTCCTATTTTATATTGGTCTGTTTGTAGTACTGTCTGGAGTGTTTTATCATAAACCACAATAAATATTTTAATCTTTAGTAAAACAAGGCAAAAATCAATGAGAAAATGAATGAGCAAAAATGCATCTTTAAGTATTCAACATCCATGAGAGTCTCATCATATCAAGCAATTAATATTTGTTGAATAACTAAATTGTATTTATTCACAGTCAAGTGAAGGTAAACCTATTTTATGTCTCCTTCTATGAAACTTACAAACTCTCTTGAAAAGTTGAATGTGCCAAGAATAACAGCATGCAACTTTGAGGCTTGTGTCTTACAAGAACTGCAGAGTTTCACCATACATACAGGAAACTTCCTTAATGGCAACCTAGCATTATTCTGTGAGTAAGTGCAAGGAGTGATGTGGAGAAACCAAAGTGGAGGACGAATGAAGTCTCTGCTCCAAACCCCCACTGAGCTCCCATATGACAATGGCAACAACAGTCAACCACCGGAGCGAGGCTAATTTTGAGCAGTGTAATCATCACAGGGCTCCATTTGACAAAGAAAGAGAAGGATTCCCAATCAACCCAAGAAATGATGAGAAACAATAAATTACTTTTCTCATAAGCTATAAAGTCTGAATCTGAACTGCTGTTTCACAGGAATAGATAGTGAAACCACAGATAACTTTGGTCTCTCTATGGTAGAGATTATGTTGCTTCCTGATCTGATACTGAATTTACACTAAGTGAGTCCACCATGCCGTATATCTCCTCATGCAAAATTGACTCTAAGACAATTACATATGCCTCATAAAAATTACATGTATAGTAACCAGAGATATTTATTTCTACAATGAAATAAAAGCACTTGGTGATTTGAATAAAACAGTCCAGATACACTCTAATATGCTGAAATTATAAGGATGACTTTTTGACAAATGTCACACATAAAAGATAACAGCTGTTGGGATTAATTATAGTTAACACTCAGAGCATGTTGGGAAAATGGCATTTTAGAATTGACTGGAATTTCTGATTAGTATTTTCATGTTAAAAAAAATAATAAGGCAAAGAAGTTGATGAGGGAAGGAAAAGCGGACTCTTAAATGAAAAAAATGTTTCAAGTATATGGATCTGCACTGTTTGCAAATACACAGTCTGAGAAATACATCAAGTAAGCTGTCTGAAATTATTAATCTAAAAATGCAATCAATGACTAGTAGGGACATTTTCCTAGGAGCAATGTAATGGAAATAAAGATGGACTAATTGACCTTTAAGAGTTGTTTTGCAAATCGTTTGTCATAGTAGACATCAGACAACAATAATATGCATTTTATTATGTACATCATTTGCTAATATCCTTATGCTTAAATTAATCACATATCCAAAGTATGATTTTTCAACTTAAACTAAAAATTGCAAAACAATGACATTAAAATTGCTAAAGCTTAATTCTTATCCAAAAATTATATACAGACACCTACAAAATATTTTCCCAAAATAGATGTCAGATATTATCAAGCAAAATATTTCTCTTTTTATATTAGGAACTTACCTATGGTTAATATTATCACATGGCAAAAGCAGTGATGGTCAGTATGGGGAGGAAGATGGCGTGCAATTCATTTCATTGAGGGGGAAATGTCCAGTTGATTGTTGAAAGAAAAGGAGGAAGAAGTGGATGGAGAAAAGGAGAGAGGCAAGAGGGAGGGGGAGGAAAGAAAATAAGGGAATATATGTTAATATACTATGTTGATATGTTACGTTAATTCTTGAATATTTTACACAAAATGAGTTCTTCATAAGAAATTAAAACATGGTATCCTTACATTTTATTTTATTTAAATATATAGGTATGAAAAGTAACTATAAAGAAAGAATTTAAGAAAAAAAGTTCAGGATAACTTACTACAATAATAACTATATTAATGTTAATTCATATATTATTATTTAATATATAATTTATATTGTATTATAAATTATTCTTAAATTTATTATTGGTTGTTCTCATGTGACCATAAACATTTCAAAGATATCTGATAATCCCTTTTAATAAGTATTTCTTAAGCTATCTATAATTATATAATGAATACAATAATAAACGTCTAGATGTAATCAATCATTCAAAAACATATTTTAATAAAATATGAAAGTTTTTAAAGAATGTATTTTAATACATACAGATCAAGTCAAACAAAATAATGGAAATATTCTAAATAAATAGGAATTGACATTTAATACAGATCAGAAATTTCTATTTATATGCACTTGTCCATCAAGTACATTTCCAGTAACAAAGAAGAGTTTGAGGAACAACTCAAAACCTTTCTAATATTTACATCAATCTCCAAACCTTCCTTATTCATCTCAAAAGATTTGCAGAGATCTTAAAGATCTGGAACAAAAATCCTTTTTGGTGGAACTTACATTCTCTGTGCCTTCTGATATGTAAGCAATAGATCAGCAACATATCTCTTACAACAAAGGTAATTTTTACCAGAAGGAGAAAATGAAAAAGAAAGGCTATTTTGAAGACAACATAATGAAATCTTAAAAGCCTCTCACAAATATTAATAAATTGTAATAAACATTCAGACATAAAGTAGGCATCCTCAAATTATTATTTTTGAGAAGAAACAAATTTGTTTTTTAATTATGTTTACTGAGGTAACATTTATTTACGACACCAGGCATATACAGGGGTATAGTTTCACATCGCTACAAATAAATATTATCACATCACACCCACCACGAGTCAGCAGACAATTTAGATCCAATTGTTTTTTTTATAAACTTGTTCTTTTATGAACTCAACCCTCCTCCAATGTGTAGGACTCCCAACCTGCCCCCCCCACCCAGTCTAGTTCCCTGTCTCTGGTTAACAATCCCAAATCCAGTGAACTCTGAGTCACGGGTCTGAAAAGAGAAGGGACATAAGGCAAGCCTAATGTGTATAAAATCATCCCTGAATTTTACTGTTCTCCCTGGCTGTCACCTTCCCAATCTCCAATAACAGATTTCAATCAAGAATAACCAAGATAAACACATGCAATTTGCAGCAACATGGATGGAATTAGAGGGGATCATATTCAGTGAAAGCCAGAAAGAAAAAGAAAAACATCGAATGGTTTCACTTACAACAGGACCATAGGGAAACCAAATAGGAGAGAAACACTGGGGGGGGGGGGGTGAGGGGAGGGGAGGATAGGGGCACAAAATGGAATAGAAAAGAACACAAGGGACCATGGAGATGGATCACCGGTGAATTGGTGGTGGGCTACCCAAGGGGAATAGAAAATGTAAAAGACATAAATAACAATAAAAATATATATTATTAAAAAAAAGAATTAGATTGGAAACAAAACATCTTAGTTTTAATCTAACTAAATCTAAATTTCTTTCATATAGAGCAGTTCTGTTTCCAGTAGTCCTTCACAATAACTTTGTTGTTAAATTCATTCACAATTAGACATGTAAGGTAAATTGTTTTGAGAAAACATAGTGGTTTAAAATTTTTGTTAGTATTTTTGAGAGGTTAGTAAAAGTCTTTTGTCTAACAGTAGAGTTCTTTATTATTAATGTATAGTACGTATTAACTAGATGTTTCTAATAACTATTTTGCTCTAATAATTAATAAATTATGATGAAATGGAGGATTTTATTCAAAAAAAAAAAAAAGAATAACCAAGAGGGCCTCTCTGGTGGCGCAGCGGTTGAGTGCTGCGCTGTGGAGCTGTCCACAGGGCACGATGCGAGTTCGACGCCCAGGCAGGGAGAATCCCACATCGTGCGGCAGACCTCTCCTGCCTCGCCCGCTGCTCCCCTCAGCAGTGTATTTCTGATCTTCCTGTTCTGCTCCCCGCTCTGTCTCTGGTGAACCCTCTAGCCGCCTGACGCCACTGCCCTGTACCCCAGCTTGTATATATGAATAAATAAATCTTGAAATACAAAAAAAAAAAAATAACCAAGAAACATTCATGATTTGGAATTTGCTTCCTGTGGCAAAACCCTACCCCCCTGCAAGCAAATGAGCATGATCAGGGACTTCTCCTTAATTCTTTAAGATTTCGCAGAATCTGCTGCTATGGCAATAGGCGCCAACGAAAATCCCTAGACTTTCTAGCCAAAACTGATCTTGGTTACAGAATACGCTGGTCAACATTGAGATCGTTACTGACTTTAAAAGGCCCTAATCTGTAATATCTTGGTGTGCTGAACGTGAACATAACCTTGAAAAATTTTTATTAGCTCTGGTTTTGAAGATATTTCATATAATTTATTTTATATGTTTCACCATGTAAAGTTATCCAGTAGGACTGCAACAACATCCTAAATCAGCCTAGAATGATGTAATATTGCATCACATTGCATAATACCATCATGTACACATCATCCAGAGTTGACTGCACCATTTTCTGATGCAATGCCATACTACTTACTGCCAGGTGGCTGCGGAAGCAAGGTGACGTCAGCAGTGCACTAGATAAAGCCCTGTCGGAAAGGTTGAGCATTGAAAATATTTCAGACTTTGTGTGAGACAGTTTAAGCTACTGTCCCACAGAAGTGTTATTATTTTATCCATTTAGGCACAACGCAGAACAGTAATGCCTCGTAAGTGCATTAATAGTGTGGACAATTTCTGCTCTATTTGTGGGGAAGTGACATTTGCCAACCAGAAGAAAAGTATCACTTCTCAAGTGAAGAAGGCTTATCACTTTTACTTCAGCTGCAAGGTTGGTGACCAAGACAACCTTGGGCCCCTCACATATGCTGTGTTACATGTACAACACCGCTTTCACGCGCGGTAGTTAAATGGCACAAGACCATCAATGCTGTTTGCAGTGTGGAGTCAAGCAACCACATCAAAGACTTACTTCTTCTTAGAAGAACTAAATGACCTGGTTCATGATTTGGACTTATCCAAGAACAAGGCAGAATTGCTAGGATCAAGACTCCAACAATGAAATCTTCTAGAATCTTCTAGAAGATGTCACAATTACTTTCTATCGAAAGCGCCACCAACAGTTGGAGACTTTCTTCAGAAAGGAAAGTACTCTGGTATTCTGTTCCTATATTGAGGGCCTCATGAATGCCTTAGAAATCACTCATGATCCACAAGAATGGAGACTATTTCTAGACTCTTCAAAACTGAGTCTTAAGGCTGTGCTTTTGTACAATGGTCCACTACAATGCTGGCTGACTATTGCTGAACACTCCCCAGAGATTCTCCTGAACAGCTGTACAAGAGACAAGCAAAGAAATTTAAGAAGTCGACTATGACTTGATTTTTTTACAGGTATTAACCGTAGGCCTATTACTATTGGCATGCATTTCCTGATGTAAACATCAATTTACTGCAGATTACAAAAAAACTAGAGCCAAAATTAGAATTTGACTCATATTTGTGTTGAGCACATAAAAATGATAGGAAATGACTGATTTTTTTCAGTAACATGACTTTTGTAAAAACTTGTTGACTAGTGATACCCATGGATTATTTTTGAGATGAGCGAGGAGTTATTTGTTATCAAGACCACTTCCTACATGCTGATTGTCACTTCTAAAGAAGTTGAGAATCAAGTCAGTTGGAATTAAAAAATGACTGTTTCAAAGGCATCTTTCATTGACTTATTTGATTCTAATTGTCTTGGGTCTTGAGGACTGTGGTTCCAAAGTGAACTGTTGACTTTGACAATTTTTCTTCTTATACTAATCAGTTATATTCCTGATCGAAAGTATACTCTCAAAAGCTCTGAATGCAAGTTTATAAACCACTAACCCCCAAGCAAATGAAGGCTCTAAGACAAGACCATGAGAGAAGGAACTAACAGAATGACTAATATAAAGAATGTGAAACAAATGTGGTGACTTCTGATTTCCATGGAGATTCAGAAAAGAAAAAAAAAAGTGAGAATAGTACTAATATCGTACATTTCCCCCACACTTTTTAGTTAGGTTTAAAGTCTGATCAAAAAGGGTTCCCAAAATGGAGTTGCTTATGCTAAGTCCCAAGGTCACCAAACCAAGATGTAATTATAGCTTTAGCTGCCCTGGAAATAGAATCAGGATTGTCTGATCAGTACTAGGCAGGTCATCTGTCTGACAGACCTCTGCTTTCCCTGAAAGGAAAGTAACCTTGCACTTATCAACCCATTTTTTTTGCCTCATATGCTTTCTAGTTCTTGCTCTCTTAGGTTTATAAAAGTCTTCTATGGCTCCCAAGAGCACCTTTCTATCTGCAAGATTGGATGCTGCTGTCCCATTCAAACTGATTTTTGCTCAAATAAACTTAGTTTTTAATATTACTCAGTTTATCTACTGACGCTATGTTACATTATCAAAACATATCATGCTATTTACCTTTTCATAGAAAAATTTTAGATTCAATGTATTTCTAAAGACCAGATTGATATTAGTTATAAATTTATTAGAAAACCAAATCAGCAAATGGATGTGAAAGACAGATGGATAATAATGAAATTCAATTATGATTATCCATCACCATTAGGAGAGTATTTCAACTATATATAGATGTTGGAAATGACACTATCACTTCTCAATATTTATAGTTACAGAACTTTTCCTAAATTATTCTGATGATAACTTTCAGTCAAATAAACTGGAAATGGCACTGTAGTTATCAATACAGGCATAGAAACTATAATTGATTTGATCTAAGCATTTCAAGTAAATGAATCAGAAAAGGTAACAGAGTAATACAAATAGCCTACTTCAAAATCCAATAATCCACAGGTGTTAACTGAGAGAAATTGATTTTTCAGAATGATTGCACAACTACCTCAATGCTCTTTTTCAAGAACAACACACGTACTGCCTAAGCATGCTGCATGTCTCTTGAAATTTAAGAGAAAGTTAACTCTTAGATAGTCCTACTTTAATGTAGAGTTCTGATGGAGAATTAAACTTTCAGAAGAAACAAAAAAATCAAGAAAGGCATTGTTTTAACAGGGGAGGGAAGAACACAAGGGAATAGGGTGATGGTTCATGGGTAATAGGATGGCAGGAGAACTATGGGGATTATAAGGATATAGGAAAAAATTACTACACTTGATTTTATTTCACAAACCCCTCTCCCCATGATCTTCCACATCTGAGGAAACGAACTTTCAATCCTCCCTTCTATAGCACTGAGTCACCCTTCAGTCTTCATCTTCTCTCAGTCCCAGTAATCAAGTGCTTAGCAGATCCTTATATGTCCTACTCAGTACTTTTTATTTTTTTTGAAAGACTTATTTATTTATGCACACAAGCCGGGGTGTAGACCAGAGGTGTGGGGTGGTAAGACATTTCACCAGAGACAGAGTGGGGAGCAGAACAGGCAGATTGACTGAAATACACTGCTGAGGGGAGCAGTGGTGAGACAGGAGAGGTTTGCTGAGCCATATAGGAATCTCCTGGCCAGGGGTCGAACTCGTGCTGCAGTGGCTCTGGATAGCTTCATAATGCTGTGCTTAACCTTTTGCGCCACCAGGGAGGCCCCTCCTACTCAGAGCTTCTTAAAAAACCCGACATTTCTCCATTTCTTATCATTTTTATTGCTACTACTCTGTTTTTTTCAAGTCTTCCACCTACCACAACCCCCAAGCCCGATTCTGAATATCACTTGCAAAGACCCATTTAGTTTTTCTGTACAACATTTTTCTGTCTCAGAAATGTCTCCTTTTCACCCCCATGTTAAGTCCTTAGGGTGTTGTGATGTATAGATTACCACTCTCTAAAAGGCTCTATTTCAAGTTTATCTCTGACTAGCTGATGTTACTCTGATTCTTTAGGCCTTGGTTCAAAGGAATTCCTAAAACCAATTTGTGGTTGCTGTATTTAAAGATGGGCCTCCTATCTCTAATTTTTGTTTTATTTGATACTATCTTTTCCCACTTATAATTATTTGTCATTTATTTTGTTTGTGATCTGTCTTCTAGCTCAAGAGTTCGCTCTCTCTCTCTAAAGGCAAGTAATTTAATTTCTTCACCTTCAAAGAGTTTTCAGTATCCCTCATGTCCTATAGACAACAAATATTTTATTAAATTTAACTGAAAATAAAATTCATTTTGATTGCCTTCTAGAAACAGAGTCTTGTGAATATTTCTTTATCGCTCAGACAGTGATGGTCAAGTGTGAGAAATGAAGCCCAACCTGCTCTGTCCTCACATGTCTCAATATGAGATACCAAATTAAATACAACACACCAGTAAAATTTAGCGTTCAGATAAATACTGGTTAATCAGAGGCGGAGGGGAAAGGAGAGAGACAAGCACAAAGCGGGGAGAGAGCACAATGGACTATGGCAGTGGACTGTGGGTGCTTTGTGGTAGAAGCATTTATGATAACATCGCCGGAATGGGGGAGATCCTATACTTCCAAAATATAATGTAAACTCAACTAAAAAAACTGATTTTTTAAAGTATAAATATGTCTGAAATATTGCATAGAGTTAATTATATCAAGAAATTATTCATTGGGCCTCCCTGGTAGAATAGGGGTTAAGCCTCAGAACTACCATTAAAATGGCACGATTTCAACCCCAGCCAGGAAGCTGGCCTGCACGGTACAGCAGACCTCTCCTGCCTCGCCTGCTGCTCCCCTCAGCAGTGTATTTCAGTGGATCTGCCTGTTCTGCTCCCCACGCTGTCTCTGGTGAATCCTCTCACCCCCCGCATCTCTGGCCTATACCCCAGTTCTTCTATGCAAAAATAAATCAAATCTTAAAAGAAATTATTCGTTATATCTGAAATTTAAATTTAATTAGGCATTGGGCATTTATTTGCTATATCTGACAATCCTGTCATAGAACATAATACAGGCAGATGATGAATCTACTTTTTAAAGAAATGTTTTGTTTAAAGCTCTAATTTTCAAAATTGTATGTCAACTCTAGAATGGGCAACTTTTAAAGCCTATGCATAGGCTCTTTGTTAGTCCCATGGGTCTTTATGATCTAGGCTTTCCACAGAACCAAATATTATTTGTTAATAAATACAAAATAGTATCATTTATGGAATTCATTTGTACAATTTTTAAATACCCTCTCTGCTCCAGGCATTGTATTACGTTAATTATTTACATTACTCTGTACTCTCAAATCCCCATGCAAGAAAGAATAGTAAAGATACATTTTACACTGTAACCATTAGTCAAGTCCATTATTACTGAGTCTCATAAATAATAGTACAGGATAAAAGTTGAAGGCAGCAGATGATCAAACAGGAGATTATAGGTGTTTCTTTTACTACTTATTTCTTCTTTTAAAATATGTATTTGCAAAATAATGTAAATTATGTGAGACATGTGAAAAAAACCTCCACATGTCTATGTATTTCAAGGAAAAAAACTAATAGCATGTTTGATACAATCCATATATTTGGTTTTCAGTTAAATAAATATTTTAAATGTCATATATTCATCTGCTAAAGTATTAATGAATTGCCTGCAGCTCTAGTAAAATTGCTGGTGTCATTTAGTTAGTGAGTTATTTGGCCTACTTAAGTGTTGAAATACTTCTAAAACCAATGTGCTTGCTTCTATAGAACTATGCCAAACTTTATAAATAGCAACCAACTGATTACTTATTTATATATGACTACTAATGTGCAATATGCAATGTACATATAAGGTATATAGCAATAGGGAATGCACTTTTAAAGCAGAATTTTCCACACTTACAGATAGGATATGACTAGGAACAAAAAGTTTTAAAAACACATACTCTTATTTAGATACTAGTCCTAAAGAGTAAAATTGTTAGCTCAAAATTACTCAGATGTCTCTAAGAAAATAATTTTACTACTATGTGATTTAAAGACATCATGAACTATTATTCTTAAGTAATGATGCTATTGCTGTCTAAAGCTTTATTTTAATTTTAGCCTGAGGCTCTAGCTTGTGAAATCTGTTATTTTTTCTCACCTAATTTACCAAACTGATACTTTGTCACTATTCTGTCAGAAAACAATTGGAAACAAATGCAAGCTTGCTAAAAAAGAAAAAAAAAAGTTTAAATAGATCACTACACTAGGGGATAAAAAAGATCATCTATATTTGATGAGATAAAAATATAATGTTGTAAAAAACACTTTCTGTGTATGCAATGATGGTCCATTAGTACTGGAGGATAAAAACAACAACAACACTACATTTGCTTACAATATTAGACTTTTTAAACCTATAAAGGGTAGAAGTTCTTATAATATAGAAATACAAGCAGTACCTCAGCCGGTTACTACAATTACTAATATAATTCTATTTACAGCTACTAAAAAAAAATATTCAACTGATTCTACATTGACTTTTATGCCACCCACATGAGCATTCTCAGGTGAAATAATTTAATCATTATGTGTTCTAATTCAATCAACTGTACTCCACAATTTTAAGCTGCAGAAAACATTTCTGAGATATATCTTGTTTAATTCGCTTTTCTATGCCCATCAATCTTCTCTGGTGGCCACTGACCTAAAAAATGACAGAATCAAGTATTTTCTTCAAAACTCACAGATTCTGCATTTAAGTCAGGGACAGTCAAGAGCGGTCACAGGAGGAACACAAGAAGCTGGGGAAAAACAAGGTAGACGAACTACGAGGTTCACACTGGAAACAGGGCATTGACAGCTCACTTTGACATTTCTTATCTGTGTGACTTTGTGGAATTTACTTTACCCCTGAGTTCCTAAGTTTCCTCAATGCCAAACCAGGGGAAAAAATGTACCTAACCAAATAGGCATCATTGAAGGATACAAGGTCATGTAATATCTCCTACAACCAATGCTGGCACACATGGCGTGACTGTTACAGGTTAGCTTTTATTACTATTTCACTATTGCTAACGCCTCACCATTTAGTAGACACTGAAGTATAGGCATTTGTAATTTGAAACTGTTCCCAAAAAAACATGCAAGTCTTTGTCTTCCCCTAGTTTAGAATACTGTTCAAATAGTAATAATCCAATTATCATTACCAAGTGTGGTTTCTCAGCCAATGTTTAATGGGTGGTAATTAATCACACCAGAAGTGGAAAGTGTCACATTATAAATGTATTACCACACCCTTGTCTAATTGACCATGTAATCTATTGCAGTATCAAAATTTAATGCTGACATATGTGTCCAAGTACCCTTTAAATAAAAAGAAGACATTTGAAATTGATCCTGTAAGTTTTTTTTAATAAATAAATTTTATTTTAGAGCAATTTTAGGTTTATGGTAAAGTGAGGGGCAAGTTTGGGCAGTTACCATGTAACTCCTGCTGTCACATACACACATCTCCCAAAATCAACACCCCAACCATAGCGAGATATTTGTTTCAATGAACCTACATTGACACTTCATCATCCAGAGTCGTAGTGTATATTAGCATTCATGTTAGGAATTTGATAAATGTGTACTGATATGTATCCAGCATTATAGTATTTCAGGAAAAAGTTTCACTGCCCTGAATATCCTCTATTCTCCTCTGGGCTCTGTCATTCTCTGCAACCACTAATACCTAATTTTCCTTTTTCCATACTGTCAAATAATTGAAATAATATTATACATAGCCTGTTAGATTACCTTCTTTCATTGAATTACATGCATTTAAGTTTCCTTTATGTCTTTTCATGACTAAATAATGTCCCTTTATAGAAATGTATAACAGTTTACATGCCCATTCACCTACAGAAAAAAATCTTGGTTACTTCTAAGTTTTGTCACTCACAAATAAAACTGCTATAAAATCTGTGCGAATATTTGTGTGTGGACATAAATTTGCAATTCATAAGGTATTTTCAATTTCATTTGAGGATCAAGAAATGTGATCACTGGGTGTTATGGCAAGTTTGTACCTAATTTTCGAAGAGGCTGATAGACTGTCTTCCAAAGTTTCTGTATCATTTTACATTGTCATTAGCAATGGATGAGTTTGTTACTCCACTTCCTTACCAGCTTTTGGTACTGTTCATATTATTGATTTTTAACTGCTTTATTAAGTTTGTCATGGCACCTTATTACCAAACATTGCACTTCCCTAGTGAAACATGAGGGTTTTTATATACTTACTCGCCAGCTATATTTTCCACATTACTTGTATCTATAGTACATACTTTTCTTTGGTTTATTTGCTATGAGTGATTCTCAAACAGAATAGAAGCTCAGTAAGGACAGAACATTATATGCCTAATTTTTCACTGATGTGTCATACCCCTCTCCATGTGTACACTCATATCTTGTTGCATTAACCATCACCCCTACTTAGAATAATGCAACCTACTTCCATTCATTGTCTCTTCTTCCCCACCATTACTCCAGCAATTATCAAAAACAATGATTCTTTTAGCAAAGTAAATAACATCCTACCAGTCTAGAATCTCTTATTCTAATCAAAGTTTATAATGTTCATAATTTGTCCCTGTCCATCTCTTGAATTTAATTTTCTGACATATTCTGCCTCACTCACCCTTAACTATGCTACACCCTCATTTAACTTTCATAATTCTTTGAATATTCAGGGCTTCCACTGCTCAGGACTTCACACCACCTACCTCCTCATCTGCCTTCTATACAATTCTTTCCATTGCTAGCTCATTTTAATTCTCTATTTAAATGTCACCTTAAGAGTCTTTTTGAATCAAACTTTCTAGAGTTACATCATTTGACTCTCAGTAGATTATTAACTTTACATCCAAGTTTTGATAACTTGTCAATTGGGAGTACAAATAGTAGACAGATGGGCATTAAAAGGTTAATTCTGCAGGTCTAGGATTTTCAAATGATTGACATCTTAAAGAAAGGTTGCTTAGCACAATTATATCGGAAGCTCAAAAGCATGAAGCCATTTGTTAGCTGAGACAATCCCTACTTTTAGAATCTGACAATAAAAACCTATAAATCCAGGGCCTTCCTGGTGGTACAAGGGATTAAGTCTCAGCACTATGAAGCTATCAGCAGCCACTGCAGCCTGAGTTTCACCCCAGGACAGGGAACTAACCCATATGGTGCAGCAGACCTCTCCTGTCTTGCCCACTGCTCCCCTCAGCAGTGTATTTCAGTAGATCCACCTGTTCTGCTCCCCACTTTGTCTCTGGTGAATACTCTCACCAGCCCACACCTCTGGGATGTACCCCAGCTCTTGTATGCATAAACAAATAAATCTTTAGAAAAAAAGGAAAAATATATAAACTGGATTGCATCATTTTCAGAAACATTTTGGTCACATACTATGATGATAAAGCGACTAACTGTTTATACTGAGTATCATTCTAGCAATACAACCGCATCTTTGAACTCTTGTTTCCCTGGTTACAGGTCTAAGATGATATCATTCTGAAGTATCAAAAAAAACTCTTATAAACTACTCCCCATTGAACCATCAGACTGTGTGGAGGTAAACAAATCTTGGCAGTGTAATCACTGTGTAACCATAAACCATATGACAAAGGTTGCTGGTTGTAAAGACAAATTAGCAACCGAATGCCCAACACATCACAGTGCTCTGCATGCAAATACATATCACGCTTGCTTTTATGAACAGAAAATTATTAAATATGTTAGAGGGATAGTAAGGAGAAAACTGATCCAGTGAATGAACTCTAACCCTGAAGTCTTTATGGGTTCCATCCCTATCTCCATGCCAACAGATCCCAGGAACCTAAGACAATTCCCAGCATGCAGTTAAGAGAACTTCCTGAGAGGGTGATAGAAGCTGCTCTTGGTAATTTAGACTGGGGCAGGGACAGGTAGTTATTATCTTGACCCAGTGGTAAATTACAGAGTTCATTTTGAATTTCATGTTTCTCCGATCCCATCTCTCTGGAACCTGCCTTAACTGTTTTTTGTTTGTTTGTTTGTTTCCCACCAAAAGATGCCTTAGACTGTGGCAAGCTTTCAGGCCTTCAAGTTTCAGGCCTTAGCCACCCCACTTTAGGCTAAGCCTGTTTGGTTAGGAATTTGCCCAAGAGGGGATAGATAATTTTCAGAATTTGATGAGCAGTCTGTTATTTTTAATTCTTCTCTATCTCTCTGTGTGTGTACACCAATTAAGTATCTTTCATACTGAGTATGCTTTCTTAGCCTTTTTGTGCATGGGTGGCTGGACCCTTTTAGAATATGCAATAATAGTTTGGGGTCCTTGGTTACCCTCAGTTATACAGTTACAAACACAGCTGTAAAAAATAATGGGCTTCAATAATGTAAAAATAAAAATTAGAAATCAAGCAGGAAGTCACAGAGCTAATCCAAAATGCCCTGGGAATGACTCTATCTTAAGGCAAGGACAGTAAGGGCTAGACTCTGGAATGTTCAACTTAAGGATATGCAGGGAGATTTACCAGAGCCAGTATCAGTACAAGCTCTGTCTCAGCTTGACTGGCTTTGTCCACAATTGATTTGGGACCCAGAAATAACTGAATGAATGGTCATTTAAATGACACCTGTCCATAATATAAATGGTATATGTGAAAGGGTTGTTTCAGTTGGGATGACAAAGCACTACATCGGAATTCTTATTGTTTTTAATGGAAATATAAATACCATGCTAGTGTGCATGTTCAGAAAAACATGATTGTCTTACTATGAGATAACCTACGACAATATGAAGCTGATGGACGGAGAAATGGAAGATTAATTCAACAATTAGGGTTGTCCTAATCTTTCAAATTCCTGAGAACTTCTGATTGTTTCTTGGGAGATGACCGTCTAGGTCTTGGAGTAATCTGCTTGGTAAGGGGGATTTTGAAAATTTAAGGAAAATACTGCATGAAGAGTACTTAAAGTAGCCTGAAGTACGGTAAGGAATGGATTATTTTATATTTATGATTACAATCTCAAGCCTTTCTCTGTTGCACTCAAAGAATTTACCACAATCTATAATGACCATATTCATTTATCTGTTGGGGGAGATTCACGAGAGCACATGAATCACGGAATCTCTAGTAGCACTTGGTCAATCAAAGAGGCTAGTCAGTGACTCCCCTGTCCTCAAAATGTATTCTGCATTCCTTCCCAGTCCTAGAATCTGCTCAATGGCACCGCCCTGTGATAATAATGTGTTATTGAGATTATCTGGATGAATATGTGACTAAATCCCTTTAAGACCCCTATGTAAACTTTGGAGATTTGGAGGGAATGTGCTGAGATCTATTCATCTTGCAGCAATGCAAGACACAGCTCACATATAAGTTCCTTTGCTTACTCAGCATGCCGATTTCCATTCTGGAGTGATGTTTCTTTCTTTGGACTGCCTTTGCCGTCTGTGTAAAAGGCCCAGAACTCAATTAGAAAGCTGCTAAGTTTATGAATCAATAATTTGTTAATTATCTGTTCCTCCTAAGCCCCTCAATAGCACAGTTTTTCTCTGATTCACCGCTTAATACTATACAACTAACACAGTGTCAGGCATAGAGTAATCACTCCATTAACATCTCCTTAACATACGAAATAATAAATACAAACATGAAGCGGCAAAGAATAAAGAGCTTGGGAAATATCTCTAAAAGAATATCACCAGCTTATTTAAATCTCTGAACAAAATTTAGATTGGAAAGGCCTCATTTTCCCTAAGAGTACAACTAAAAATAATACAAAATTAAAGCTAGGAAAATATAGACTTTGGCTTAGGTTTAAAACAGCATTTTCTAAAACTGCTATGTGACTACAGATGGCAATGTTAAGTCTTCAGGGATTTCTGTTTCTCATTAGAGAGACTCAGGTAAAAATCTCTGCTATTATTTTAACAGAATTATAATGTTAGGGGAATTGGATCACTCTGTGTGGTTAGAATTAATAGATTTTAAACTTTCTTGCAAATCTCATATTTTTTCTCTCTTTTCTTACACTATTGGTTTACTATTGGCTTACAATACTGTAAGTTTCAGGAGTATAGCTTCAAACATCAATATGTATCATACGACGCTCTTCCCCTTTCTTCCTTTCTTCCCCACCCTTACGTTTCAAAAGGCCCAATGCAGTTTTCCCCCCAAATATCTGAAATCATCCAAAATATTTTAATATTCTTTCAGGATCTTTTTTCCAATTTCAAGTAAAAATAAAATTTGACCATACCAACATATGTGGAGTCCAAAAGTTCCCAATAGGAGAAGCTACAGAATCACAAAAATGATAAAGCTGAACTTGCGTAACGGGCTGGCAGGGATGCTAGCAGATCCTTCTAGTTCTGACTGGGTTTGGTGCCACCTGGTGGCACTGTCCACTCCAACTTAAATACAAGTGAGACTTCTGGGTTCCAGGAGCATTGGCTGAGACTTCCCAGTATACCTGCACTGATTTCAGGAATCAAGTTTTATGTTTTATTCATTGTACTTGCCGAAGACAGTAGACAACTGAGATCATCAAACCTATGTCCAGTCCCATTGAAGTCATTAAGAATCAGACCACACGACTCTGAGAGCAAAATATCAGATTCATTTCTCACTCCATCACTTACTAGACACGAAAACCTTTATTTACGTACGAATGCTTGGTCTCAATTTGTTCAACTGTAAAATGGAATAATTACAGTATTTTCCATAAATTTTACACAATGATTAAATAGAGAATACAAATTCTTAAAAGTGTACCCAACACTCAGCAAATCAAAACAAAGACAATTGCTATTACCATGCTACATGGGTATTTCTACAGAGAACTACAAAAAATATAAATGCATGTATTCTTAATAAACCCATATTATATCAAGCAGTACATGCATAATAAAGAAAAAATAGAACACAATGATGAAGTGCTTTTGAATGTTAGGAATAAATTAGTAATACACGAAGTCAAGGGAAAAAATCAAGTAAAAATATGTGAGGATATTGGGTTGGCAGAGTGTGTATGTGAACCATTTTTGAGAATTGTGTTGGTGTGTGACAAAGAATAAAAACTTATATTACTTTTCATACAAAATTATTTTTCATACAAAATGTCTCTAAGAGGGGAAACTGCAGATTAATCCAAACATTTAGCATAGTAAAGGGAGCCAGGCAGACTGGCTATATTCTTAAAAAAAATCAAGAAACATTTAGTTCCTTTCCACTTTCCTACATAGCTCTGGAGTCTCCTCTCTTTTAGTAAACTGCCTTTGAAGTATTTCAATCACATTTTCTCCTACAGGTAATCACTGACCTCTATTTTGGCTGTCACACTGAAAATAATGCATTTTTCTTTATGTTTTCTTGAGCATAAGCTTCCTCAGGGGAATTGCAGTTTCTTTCTTAGTCTATAACCCTCACATCATTAATTCAATGCCATACATCAAGGACAGAAATATGTGATTACATAAACGTCCCTTTCTGCTTCAACATTACTATTTAGGAAAGAGGATGAAAGAATATGCTAATTGGACATTTTATTATTTTAAGCACAAGGACTGAGTAAGCAATTGGGACTTCCCTTTTTTATCTATTCATAAAGGCAGTTTAATCTCTTCACAGGAACTGCTAAATTTCTTCCAAGTGACAAACTTGAACTACTTATTCATGATACTTTTTGACAGCTTAAACGTCAACTTGTTTTTTTTTTTTTTTCACCAATAAAGGATATATTTCACATCAGTGTTGATTGTGGTAACATTTAGAAATAATGATTACCTGCTTCCTAAGATTTTGGTTAATCTGACAGGTTTTTCACGGGTTTTTGTCTGTATCTTGGTACATGCCAATCATTGCAAAGAACTTTTTCTTCCTTTTCATGTTTGTAATCATTTAAGCATATATGTCAATGCTGGGATAGAGAAATGCAACATTTGGGTTTTTTCACCCTGTGTGATGAAGAATGAAAGTATGTGATCTTGAAAGGACCTTTCTATTTCATATAGAGTTTCTGCTATGCTAAATATACTCCAAACTGCTAGTCCTATAGTCATATGTAAATGGTGATATTTTATGCTAGTTATTTAATAAACTGGTATTTCAACAAAGTTTTAAACTTAATTCCTCATAAAAATTTACTGACTGTTGAATCAGCAAACATTCATTTCTGTTTTATGTATATCTTTCAGATACATGGCCCATTTTATTTTTCCATTTTATAGGAAGAATATTTTTTAATTCACTTTCAGAGCTGTTATACGTCATATGAAATGGTTCTGAAATTATGTCCTAGAATTTGAGTTCATTAAAGTAGGATTATATCCCAGTGTACTACACATGAATAACTGTGAACCAAATCATTATCTAGATTTGGTTCTGAATTGGATATGGGGGAAAATAACTTCTTTAAAGTGGTGTAAGGTGCATCTGAATATGCAAATATCATGTTTTCATTAGGTGTGAGACACTTAAGTTTCTAGTATTCCACTTTCCAGAATCCTCATCATTTTTGAGAGATATAATGAAGAAAGTAAATTAGAAACAACTGATAAGAGGAATATTTTTAACTCATTACATCCTGTCATATTTTGTAAATGGAAGTATTCCAAATTGATGAAATTGTACCTAAATACTGTAAGTTATAACCCTCTTAGATAGAACCTTGAATCCAAATATAACAATTATGATGGCTGCTATAAAATAAAGGAGTTGACAAGCCCTGATCTTTGGTTCCTAGAAGGAAAACTCTAAGTCTTTGGAATTTCACAAGTTACAGGAGTGTCTTCACTCTTCGTGAGTTCCTTAGGTCACATGTTAGACTTTATGCTAACAGAATACTGCTAACAGATATATATGCAATGCATGTCTACATACATAAATATAAGTGAGAGCATCACAATTATGAATATCACTCAACACTGCTCAATTATGAAATAGTTATCAATACAGCACAGTGGACTAGCGAACATCTAGCTGTGAATACATCAAAAAGAACTCTAACTCTCCATAAATATAGATATATAAACACACATATACATACACATAAACACATATCTATGTAAAGTTAACAAACATATATATGAGTAAACACTGTATAAACTGCCAGAGACTACAGGATAATACATCTCAGAGATGAGATTCCAGCCCAAACCAAGCTAGTTTCAATCCTATACCTCTCACCTATATTTTCCTCCTGTGAAGTACAAGTTCTCTTCTAGGTCAGAGAGAATGGGGAGAGCCTCTGGGTTCTACATTTCTACAACTGGAGAACGAATTGCTATAAAGGATGTTCAATATAGCTAGAAATGAAACAAGAGCAACAAAACGTCAAAGACTTCACTGTTTTGCCTAGAGTAGATCTTGTAATCTTCACCTGCCCTGGTACAAATAAAACTGTATACTGAAATATTTCTGTCTTGCAGCTGCAAGTAGAGGCAGCTGTTCCTTGCATGTTTTATGAAGTTCCTTTTTAAAAACACAGATGATTCTACATAAAGGAAGTTCTCACTCTGGAGATTTTATAACAGGGAACACATTAAAAAGTATAATGGACTTAATTCTCTACCACTGTTTTCTTGACACTGTACAAGTATGGTCATACATAATTTCTTTCTAAAATTTTAAATATATAATTACTTTACAATTATAAATTTGCATTGCTTCCTTAAGAGTACCAAATATCCTACATGCAAAATAAATCTGAAGGTACAAAAGTAGACTTTTCATCAATTAATAGAGCTATTGCAATCCATAAAATTAGTATGAATATACTTGACTAAAACCTAAAGTACAGCAGCAGGAAAAAAATGTTCAATAGTATTGCATAGGGTATAGCAAGGTGTTCATAGTCCTAACCAAAGTGGAAAGCTAATTTTAGCTTGGATTCAAGCTGTGAATTACTATTCCTGCCAAAATTCAGGGAAGGATACAATCCCTTTCTATTAATGCAGCAGTGAGTAATGCATCAGTTGAGAGAAAGATACAGCCATGAGCCCATAGATGAATGGAGAAGCCAGTCCATGGGACTAAAGACACATGGCAGGCACGTCACCGAGTCTATTAGAGAAAAGAAAGAAACAGAGTCCGTAGCAATACACCTCCTCCTTTGGGGTCAATTGAACAACTGTAGTTCAGAAACTTGAAAATTATACTAGTAAAAATTTAGATTTAGGTAAAATAAACAAAAGTAATCAGGTCATCACAAGAGGACAGTGTAACTTAGACAATGAATGAAGAAACAAAGAACAAATACTATTTTTTGACATCTCTGGGTCTAATTTTCCTCAGTGTCTTTTGTAAGAGTCAAACTATAACTCCATTATTTTCACAGCTTTATATACAAATATGAATGTGGTTCCTAGGAAAAAAAACTTTCATTCTTTCATGAAAGTTCAAGTGTTTTAAACATTTTCTTTGCAATTCTCAAAAAGAGCAATACAATAATTCCACGGAGGTAATCTAGAAATGTATTTGCAGTCATAAAAAATTATAGACATATCTAGACATACACCTATACCAAGGTAGTTATGTACACCTGACTTCCATAACTACGATTTGGGGTATATTATAAGCAACAAAACAAATGGACAATTATCATCCTTATTTCTGTTGCTAAATGAAAGAAAATATTTTCTTCTTTGCAAGACTGGCGAACAAGCATGCCATAGTATCAAGTTCATATTTATTATGACATTCTTATGGAAAAGTGCCTGCAAGAACTGGTGGTGAATATATATGTGCTGAGGTGGCCTCTGAACATTTTTCAGATATGGAGTCAAGGTCACTGACACAGTAAGACGATCACTACAAGCTCACCTATGAGAACTTAATTAAGCAAGAGGGATCTTCTCTACAGATGGAAACAAAGGTTTATACTTGTGGCTGTACCTGACACATTTAGAAAGACTATTTTTTGTTTCCAAACTATTTTTAAAGTTGTTTTCCAAGGTTTTCTTAGTATTTCATGCATCTTCACTTGGGACTGAAACTATCCCTATAAATGGTTGTAAGACAATGTTACTCCAATAGAGGAAAATAAATTATAGAACAAAAACAAATTTAAAAGATCTAATTATGAAAATAAGATGTACCCATGATTTTATATGATAGAATTATTATCTGATTTAATTTGGACAGAATGTAATTAAACTAAATTTTATTGCAATTACAAGACTTACCTTAAATGGTCTAAAATTGCTCACCATATTTTATCATATTACAGTAATTTTTATTAGAATCTTATCAGTTAAAAATCTTATTTCAAAAAAGAACCTCATAGCATACATTAGTCAAGTAATCTTCCAGATTCTATTATATCACTTAAAAATCATTTATTTAACCAGGGATTGAAAAACAAAAAAGTAGAGTAAAATGCATGCAGTGTGATAAGTACAGATGTCACAAACAGCCATGGTTAATTACCAGAACACCAGAGAGTCAAGTGTTATATTTTTTTTTTTTTGAAAAAAGGATAAAAAAGTACAAGAGCCACAAGTTATTAAGACACATAAAAATTATTTTAACATTTTAATGAGTTGCTATTAAAATGTCAAAATTTAAATGAATTCAATTTTTAAATATATTCAAATCAAAACATTTCAATAGTGACATTAAGTAGACTTAAAAATCAGAGTGTGTGTGAAGAGATAATGGCACGTCACTCGCCTTTATGAGGCTTCCCAAGGCAAACGTTTTCTGAAGTGCTTTTCCATTAATGTGCTATTTTACAATTAGATCACACCCATCGTATTTCTTCTTAAGGCTACATTCCTTTCTGTTTGCCATTTGGGTTGACAGCCTCACACGCCATCCTTCCTGTTATACAAGTAAATACCTTACTTTCAGCATTAAATTTGTTTCCTTCTTTTGCCCCCAAATTATACCAGTTGTCAACAATTTGGATTTTACCAAAACCATGATCCATCCTGCAGCTTTGCTTTCCTCAGAACATTTATTTTCACAATCATAGTAAGAGCCATCACCCTCCTACCACTTTTAATTTTCCAGATATTAGTACGGCTGCTACTGCTAATCTTTTTCCAGCTCTCTTAATTGTTATTAGTTCCAACATATCTGCATTTGTCTTCTATTACTATATTCCATTCCATAGCAACTTTACGCAATTTATAATTTAAAGTATAAGCACATGAATATGCATATTTATATAAAAGCTGTATCTACTCTAGAACTTTCTTTTAAATGACACTTCATTTTTTAATACCATAAAAATCACCAAACCAATACAAAGGTAGAAAGTGAGAATTTAAGAATGATCAAAATTTTCTCACTTACAGTATGTTACAGTATTTTAAAGCAAATCTCAGCTAGTATACCATTAGATCTATAAATTCATTGTACATCTCTTAATAATATAGGTCTTATTTAAAATATCCTATCATTATACCTAATTTCTTTTTATTATCACATACTTTACCAATAATATTCAAATATCTTTACCAATAATATTCAAATATTCAAAATATCTTTCCAAGTTGGTTTGTGAAATCATCATCAAAAACAATCATATATTGCTTTGTTGCAAGGTGCATAAAACTTTTTTTTTAACTCAGTAACTTTTTTTTTCATAGAATTGACATTCAGGGCAAAATGGATCACTTTATCCAAATAATTCTTCACATATCAACTACTTGCTTCCTGAGAGCGCTATTTACCATTTTATACCAGTTTTTATATATTCTCTACTTTTTGTTACCTAAAAAATCTAAATTTAAGTGCCAAATAAACACATCTACTTGAATATGAAGCAAGCATGTCCAACCTTATATGCTAAAATGATATAATCCCCCCCTCAACTTTATACTCATCATGTATTCTCTATCTCAGGTAAGAGCATAAGCAAATATTCAGGCAAGAAAAATAAAAACTAAAAATACACATAGAACATTTCACCTCCCTCATTCTACTATCTACTGGGGGCATTATATCTTGACCTTGCTTCTCATTAAATTTGCCTATTCCAGTTTTACGTGACTATTAGAAGTATCTGAACTGTTACCTCTTGCTGAAAAATGTTTGCTAGGTTAAATGTAATTTTCATTTATCATTACAATGTATAGTGTACTTCAGAATTAGCCCTAAGTTACATTTATATACAATCTATGTTCTCAAAGATTCTGTTCCTTCATTCACATGGTTCCACTGTCTATCATACGCCTCCCTCCCATTTCAAATTGCTCACATTCAGTCAGATCTTACAAAGGACTTGGTGTTTTTGTTTCCTGGGTTGAAATTGATTTCTTTCTACTCCAAACTTGAAATTAATTATTCACTAGGATGAGATTCAATGGTTCATACTTTTCTATTATAATACTTTTGGTCACATTCCAGTTATGCATATAAATAAATCAATGGCCAAAACATATATAATATAGTATAGTAAATGTACTGATGGAGCCAGCACAGAACATTGTGGCAGCAAATAGAAAGGATGAAGGCACCAGCCCATCCTAGTGAGCTCCCAGGGATTAGGAAAGGGAGTGACACTTAGGTAAGATTTGAAGGAGTTACACAAAATGATAAGGGAATTATGTTCCAAATTAAAAGAGGAAAGCTTTGCAAAGCCATTTATTATGAAAAAGAAAAAAAAAGTTTTTTTTCCATTGCTGGTGATGATGGTGCAACTGGTTCCATACAAGATCCCTAATTTAAACAGCTTAAATATTTTTTCAAATTTTTTTTCAAATTTACGTATTTTTTTTTTATTGACATAACTTTATAACATTGTATGAGACTCGGGGATAGAGGATCACACCTCTTCTGATTTAGATATGACTGTGTCACACCCACCACCAAGGAGTTAATAGTCCTCCACCATATTTTCACAGGTTACTAACACACTATATATAATATTGCTCTATGATAAATATAAAATAATTAGAAGATATCTACACTCACATTGACTTTTCAGCCTAGCAGCATTTCACTAGCTATCAGTTATAGGTTGGGCACAGAGCACAGTGGTCTCTATGAACTGTGGAGATAGAAAGTCAAGTTCCAATGAGGCAAGGTGGCTAAAATTTGAGTCAGCCTATTGACTGAATAAGAGGCCATCAAATAAGAAGCTCTAGAAATCTACTAAAATCAGAGTGACAAGCAATGATCTTAGTCATACATTTCAATTCTAGTTTTTGATTATTTTAAGCAGGTCAATCAAAATAGGAAAGGATATAGAAGACATGAATGACACTACCTACAAGTTGAGCTAATAAACATTAATAGTGCTCTACAGTCAATGCTTGTTAAGTAGATAATCTTTATAGGTACACATTGATTTCCCAAGATGATAATCTGGACCATAAAACATACCTTAATCAGTTTAAAATGACTATATCATCCTAGCTTCTTTCAAAGACAAAACTTATCAAAACTGGCCTAAGAATTACATCAATTTAAAAATCTATGAAAAAAATATTTGTATAATCAAGAAATAAAAATATTTTAAAATTTTACCAACAGGAAAACTCCAGAGCAATATTAACTAGCTGATAAATTTTATAAACTATATGAGAAAGAAATAATATGAATTACATATAAACCCTTTCAAGAAACAAACACAGAGTGAGCACTTTCCAATTAGCTTATAAAGACAGCGTAACTCTAATACTAAAGGCAGGAAAAAATATATTACTAGAAAACAATACTATAGTTATTAGAATAGATATGGAAGTAAAAAACAACAGTAAAATGAATCCGGCGATATATAAATCAGAAAATATATAAATCAGAAGATATATCATATTCAAGTTAGAGCTATTAAGGAATTGTAATCAAAACATATGTTGCAGCATTTGTAAAGTAAGAGAAAAATCATATTAGAATATATATGGATAACAAAAAAGAAAGCCTTTTACAAATTGTATATGCATCAGTTGTAAAATATAGTACTTACCTAGGAACAAAAGAACACTTCCTCATTCTGATAAAGGGTATCTACAAAATACCTGCATTTAACATCATATTTAATGGTGAAAATCCATAAAATTAGACAGGGGACAAGAATATCTGTTCTCACCACTTCTAGTAATTAAGTCCTGAAGTTCCTAAGCAGTGAACGAGGCAAGAAAACAAACAAGCAAGGAAACTATAAAGTTTTTTAAGAAGTAAAACTATGGAATTCACAGATGACTTAAAACCAATCTATAGAACTTACATTAAAAAAAAAAAACTATGAGAATTAGTATGCAAATGTCTGCAGAGCACTGGTCAATATGCAGAAATTAATTATAGTTCTACATGTCAAACAGTAAATATATCTTTGCTGTAAAAATGCCTTTTATCACAATGTAAACACACAATATATTTAGATAGTTTTAACAAAATGTATGACATCTGAACATTTCCGAACAGAAACATTTTTTAGGGAAATTAAAGAAGATCTAAACAAATTGAGAAATATCCCATAACCATGGACTGGAAGATTTTAATTATCCTGAGATAATTCAATATAATGTCCCTCCCTTAAAAAAAAAAAATCCCTATAGATGCTGTTTTGAGGAAGTAGCCAAGAAGGTTTTCAATTTATAATGAAAAAGAAGACCTAGAAGAGCAGAATAGTTGTTTTTTTTTTTTTGGGGGGGGGGGAACGCAACAAGATTCTTTTATCTATATATACCTATAGATATCAAGACAGTTTAATGTTGAAATAATAGCATAAATATAGATTAATGCAACACAGTGGAGTACAAAGTAAATCCACATTTACAAGGTCAGTTTTTTGCAACAAAGACTATGAAAAGACAGCCTTTCAACAATGCCACCGGAAAAACTGGATAAATATTTGCAAAGAACAAAGGTAGCTACATATATTATTAACAAAATTAATAATACAGCAAACACTTGTGAATTATAAAGCTCAAGAATCATTTATTTTAATTTTACTGTCATAGTTGCAAATTTCTAAATAAATTCAAGTTATATTGTATACAAAGATTTAAACATCAACTGAATATACTGGGAAGTGTTAGGGAATTCTCAGAACTATTAATAACTATGACAACTTAAGTACATGTGAATACTTTTTATTGCAGTTACTAAAAAAGCTTCCCACAAATGAAACTGCAAGCCAGAATTTTCTACTTTTAAAGATTCCAAAGGAAAATAAAAGCTCTTTGATGTTTAATGTATATTTGTCTGTTTGTAGGTATTTTTTTAAACTCCATTTTAACAGTAACTTCTTATAGGAGATGAATTCTTCCAGAATCTATGCGATTAGAAAGCAATAAAGGAAAGGTGACACCATGAAGCATCTCCCAGTGAAAGTGCTTCAGTAATCTGCTTTACTGTGAAACCAAGATGTAAGTCTCTTTGTTCAAAAACATTTAAGAGAAATCCTTGGTTTCTGGTTCAAATATTTAAAGGAGAAATTTCCAATTAATTCAGTCCAAATGGAGTAATTGATATCACCACAGAACATTTAATCAACTATTCAAAAGAATTAGATCAAATTCTTTTATCAGTTTTCAGAAAGATTACTAGCCCTTTATAAAATTCCATGGTACAAAAAAATATGAATATAAACTAAAGGTGAAGTGTAAAGTATGACTATGATATCACTATAAAAATAGCATATCTTTCTATAACAAATTTGTGCAAATGTAACATTTAAAGATATTTTATCCAGTGAGGATATTAAAATTTTAGATCACCACATAGTCTAATATCTTATATTTGAAAATAGTTTTATAACAGTATTTAGTGATAGACATTTTTCAATATGCTTACTTTCTCCACTACTCTTAAAAGAGTGTACCACAGCTTGTATGCATAAAATAAAAAAATAAAAGGTGTAGGAATATGTAGTTCTCTCTTGCAATAGTTTCTATGCAAAATTGCTATATAAAGATACTGTGTCTTTACAATCTACAGGCCAGCTTCTCTGTGAAGCCTTACTTAACTCCCCTGCTTCCCTCAAGCACATTTAATCTCACTTTTAGCAGGCTCCGTAAGTACACTGACTGTTATTGTTAAATGTATCATTCACCACTGAGTCACGGTGTCTTTCCCACTAGACTGAAATCTCCAGGTTGAAAAAGTACTTTATTAATTCATCTTTTTATTCTGGCTTGAATTACTCCTTGAATTCTGAAGAGCATACATGTCTTCTGTATAAATTTTATTTATAGATTTTTTTTTTGGCCATATACTGCTATGCATATTTCACTCTTACAAGAATCCTCTTGCCATCTTTTATTTTGACTTTTGACCTTATTTTGTTTGTAACAGACAGATTTATAAACTATCATTAACTTTTGGAGAATAACAAAACACTAAAATTTATAGTACATAACATCATTATCTATTTCATATGCATGAGTACAAAACAATTCTCATCAACATTTAATACAAATTATCAGGCACAGTTACATGAATGAAAAAACTCATGAAGCTGTTTTCCATCATTGTGGATACACATAAAAATTTCAGCAGTTATTAATTTATATTTCATTTCAAATTAAATATTCAATTTTAAAACATCTAAGTAATAGTCAAGATGGTGAAAAATAACACAAATAAAGCAAATAAAGAAACCACCACAAAAATAAAAAGGCAACCTACTGACTGGAAGATATTTGCACATCATACCTCTGACAAAGTGTCATTTTCCAAAATATATAAAGAACTCATATAACTCAACAACACGGTGACACAATCAAAAACAGATTTGAGGTATCATATATCTGAGTAAATGTGAACAGCTGCAAACTAACATTACCTCAATTCAAGGGGGAAAAAAAGGTATCAAAATTAAATGAGCAGAAGACCTGAACAGAGAGTTCTCCAAAGAGAATATACAGATGGTTCTTAAGTACATGAAAAAATACTCATCATTACTAATTATAAAATAAACGTAAATCAAAATCACGAGATAGCACCTCACACCGGTGAAAAAGGTCTATATAAAAAAGAGCAGAAATGCCAGTGACATAAGTTGACAAGCGTGTGGGGAAAAAAGAAATCTCATTCACTCTTGGTGCGAATGTAAATCACGGCAACACTTAAGAAAAAATGGTATGGACAGGCAACAACAAATGCTGGAAAGGATGTGGAAAAAAAGGAACTCTTCTACACTGCTGGTGGGAATGTGAACTGGTCCAACCACTATGGAAAGCTGTATGGCGATTCCTCAAACTGCTAAACATGGAGCTTCCATATGACCCAGCAATCCCACTTTTGGGAATTTTCCCAAAGGACACAAAAACACTAATCCGAAAGGATACATGCACCCGTATGTTCACTGCGGCACTGTTCACAATAGCAAAGATATAGAAGCAACCCAGATGTCCAAAAATAGATGATTGGATCAAGAAGATGTGGTACATATACACAATGTACACAATGGAATACTATTCAGCATTCAAAGATAAACACATGCAATTTGCAGTGACATGGATGGAATTAGAGGGGATCATACTCAGTGATATAAGCCAGGAAAAAAAAGAAAAAATATCAAATGGTTTCACTTATAACAGAACTACAGGGAAACCAAATAGGAGAGAGACACTCAGCGGGTGGGGGGGCGGGCGGGGGGAGGGGAGGATAAGGGCACAAAATGGAATAGAAAAGAACACAAGGGACCATGGAGATGGATCACGAGTGAATTGGTGGTGGGCTACCCAAGGGGAATACAAAATGTAAAAGACATAAATAACAATAAAAATATATATTATAAAAAAAAGAAAAGAAAAATGGTATGGAAATTTCTTAAAAAACTGAAAAACAGAAATATCACATAATACAGCAATACAAATCCAGAATCAACTGAAGAATATGAAATCTTGCCTTTTGTGATCACATGGATGCAACTTGAGATGATTATACTAAGAGAAATAGGCCAGCTAGTGAAAGCTAATTAATGGATAGTCTCACTAATATGTGGAATTTAAATAAAGAAAACTAACTGGCAGGACACAATAAAAATAACTCTTTGACTCTGAAAAATATGAGAAAAAAATACTAGAAAGGAGTGAGAAGGAGGGTTAGTGGAAAGGGGGTTAATTTGAAGGTGCAATGGCACTAAAATTTTGATGGTGAGCAATTAAAGCATACACACATATCAAGGTGGAACTATTTTTGAAATTATATAATTTTGTAAACACACTATAAGTCAATAAAATTTGATTAAAATACACTGGTGAAATGAAAACAAATAAGCACAAATCACATTTTTTGTATGCATTCACTGTTACATTGAATGAATCCACTGTGAAGTAATCTGCAATTCATAGCAGCATAAATTTCAAAGCTTCCCATTTCTTTTGCTTATTCATTATTAAACGTTTTATTTTAATTTTTTAAAGAGACTTTGAAAAACTTTGCGGAATAGTCAAAAATAAACTGACTTAATGTAACTAACTGCACTGGTTATCAACCTGTATTCTCTACTAGGAGAATAATGCTGAAGGATATTCAGAGCAGTGGCAGTAAGGTTTACAGTTCTCAGGGATCATCCTTTCAACTTCATATTCACTGGTTCACTTTTTATTGCATTGTAGATTCCTGAATTTTCAAAGATAATTTCCACTACTGTCGGTCGGCATATTTTCTGCCTCTGCTTCTCTGCTTTTCTCTACATTACCTTTATTGGCTAAGCATTTCATTAATTAGAGTGTCTCAGATGTGCAAGTCATGCATTTTTGGTATAAAGTTCAATACATAAATGTAATAACAGGGAAGAAGGGTTGGAAAAGGCTTGCACTGGGGCATTTGGAAACATGACTGCTTGATCTAAGACAGGAAGATTCCCTTTGTGCTGTATAATAGCATAAAACAAATTCATGAATGAAAATCCTATAATATATATAGTTACCTATATACATACATATATGTGTACACACACAAGAACTGGGATTGAAAAGAATACATAAATCATAATTTCAGAATAGTCACCCTGGTATTTTTGAGTTTTCCAACTCATGATAAAGTGTGTGTCTCCATAAACTTGGGTGACACTTCCTCATCAATGTCCTTTCATTTGTAGTGTACAGGTCTTGAGCTAATTTGTTAATAAACTGTATTAACTATTATTTAAAAGGTCTTGTTAATATTGATTTTTAAAGATTTGCTTTGCATTTACAGAATTCTGGAATATATTTTACTTAGAAATACTGAAAAAATAATCATAGAAAGGTATAAGATAGAAAAGAAAAAGAATCATAGAAAAGTGGAGATAAAGGATTAGAAAACAAATACCACACTCTTTTTTAGGAAGAGAGCACATCATAATTATGTGACTCTTCTATAAGCTGATTCAAACATACGGATACACAATAAAACCACAAAGCTTTTTTTATTGAAGAATGGGAATACAGTTTAAAATTTCATTTCAAAGAACAAATAAGTGATTAGTAGTCAAAATCATCCTAAAAGAAAAAAATGAGTAAGAGAAAAGATCTACAACATACTGACTAGAGACATTCTAAAACAATATGCTTTTAGTGCATAAATATATGGAACAACCAAAGGGCAAACAAAACATAAAATATAAAAATGGCATGTTGGAAAAATGAGAAAAATAAATTTTAAATAAATGGTGTCAGGGTAACCAGAGACCATATGGAAGAAGAGATATAATTAGGTCTGTTCATCATATCACACATCAGGATAAATGCCAAAATGACTACAGATCTCAATGTAAAGTATAAAACCAAACATGCAATAGAAGAAAAGTTGGCTACCTTTTCTCTAAGTGGGACAGGAAAAAAGTCTTTTAAAGTTAGAATTCAAAATCCAGAAGAAATAAAGAAAAATTCAGGAAGTTTGATTTCATTAAAACACTTACATGGCTAGTAAACAGAAAAATGTCAAACTGTGAAAAATACTTGCAACCTAAAATATCTCAAATAAAGGGGTTAATAAGAGACATCTAAAATTAGAGAAACTTTTTAACAACTCTTAAAAAATAAATAACATGCATTTCATTAAAAAATAAAAGGAAATAATCCAGAGCTGGAATGTACTTTCTCACCTCTACTGGCAAAAAGCCAAAAATTTAATACTATGTCAGTCTAACTAGGAGCAGCTAAACATGAACTTTCAAACATTGCTAGTAGGATGAAAAGTGATAAAACCACTATGAAAATTAACTTGGCATATGTCACAAATTTTTAATCACTCTTTGATCAAGCAACATAATTTCTCGGAATAGCTCTAAGATATACACTGGCAAAATTAGCATCAAGGAGGATACATTTTTTAAAATTATACAAGTAGTAAATTATACAAGCACTCTATGTGATGGAAGCCACTTCCCCCCAAACTAACAGCAATCCAAATATCTGCCAGTGAGGACATGGTTGAATGAAGTGTGCTAAAAAATTATAACTCTATTGAGGAATGAGGAGTCCTATTGCATATAATAATGTGACTACAGTTCGATCCCTGTGAATGGTAAGTGACAAAAGTGGAGAAAAGTATGTCTTTTACAGACAGACATAGGTGTGTACACATATCCATACTACACATGCATCTATGCATTATATGCACATTTCTCTATTATGATTTTTGACCAGGAAATAAATGCAAAAATTTACATAAATACAATGAAAAAGAAAAGGAAACCAAAAATCACAAGAAAAATGAAAATGTAAATTTAACTATGCATCCAGTTACTGACAGACACACACAGACAGATGAATGATTCCAAGTGGGATTATATGATTCTCTATCAGTTTGCCCCTGTTTACAGCAAGGTAGAACTTAAGGACTGAAAGACAACATTAAGTTATTTGTAATACTCATTATTGGTTGTTCTTTTATTTTATTATCTCTGACTGTTATGTGTGTATTTTAGAGTAAAACATCATAATTCAATTATTTCCAATGTTATTAAGAAATAAACAAAGGAGGTAAAGATGTGTATTATCTGTTTAAGAACAGATAATACAAAAATCCTAACAGATGAGTTGGAACTGGAAAACACAGCATAAGCCTTTGATTTATGTCGTATAGCTATCTATTTATCTATCTATCTATCTATCTATCTATCTATGTATCTATCTATCTATCTACCATCCATCCATCCATCCATCCATCCATGTCTGTTCTTTGAAATACATAGAAGCAAGGTCAATGTAGAATTAACAATATTACCTAGCACCCAAAATATGGCACCAAGATGTAATTTCCCACTAAATATAATCACTTCATTCTGGAGTAATATCTGATTCCAGGTTTATGAGAGGAGATATATTACTCCATCCCAGAAACTTTTGTCAGATAGCATGGAAGCTACCAATGACTACTAGGGATTTGTTTATCAAAAGGACTTAGGTAAACTGGAGAAATACCTATGAGCAAAAGTTAAGATAATCTGAGCATCAACATGGTGAATAATTTGGGAGAGTTAATCCATCAAATTCATTATATTTAAAAGTTAATAGGAGCCTCCCTGGTGGACTAGGGGATATAGCCTGAGTTCTATCCCTGGCCAGAGAGCTAACCCAATGTGGTGCAGCAAACCTCTCCAGTCTTGGTGCTCCCCTTAGCACTGTGTGTCAGTAAATCCTTCCTTTCTGCTCCCCACTCTGTCTCTGGTGAATCCTCTCAACCCTAACCCGACCCCCACACTTCTGGTCTACACCCCAGCTCTTCTATGCAAAAATAAATTTAAAAAATATAATAAAATGTTTAAAAGTTAATAAAAGATGTTTATAAAAACTTCTAATTGTCATTCAGGTTATAGGAAACAATTCTTTATTTTCAAAACAATTAATTGATAGGAAACAATCAAATATTTATTTTAACTTCCTGATGCCGTAAGTAGTGAATCAAAAGAGATTTCCTTCTCTCTAAAAATATAAACATATTAGTATACAAAACTGTCACTAGTAAGTTTGGATTTAAATAGCATAATTTTTAACTACTGGTGAATTACAGTAACTATGCAAACGTCATCTACACGCTGCTAGTAAAGAAAATAGCAGACAACCGGCAACCCCCCCACGGAAGAGCAATTTACAGCAAATAGAGAAGAATGTGTAAATTATGTTATGTTTATGTACATATATGGCCATGCTAAAATATTTTTAGCAACAAAACCTGAAAAATATTTATACATAAATGTATGCTTTGAAATCATGAAATGTTATGCCCTCCAATTTTAGGAGAAAAAAATCAAAACTAAAAAAACATGCAAAGATGGTAAGATATCCATTAATTAAGATAGTCTTGCAATTACAAGAATTTATTAGCCCAGGGCGGTGACATCAGGTGTCTGCATGATTGCTGCTTTAACTTAAATGAAGACCTGTTTGAGCCTTGATTTTCACTGCCTGGCCTCTCAGTCTGGCACAAAGGTCCAGTGAGTGTGGAGGGGGAGGAGTTAGAGGGAAAGTTTTAACAAGAAAAAGATGCCTGGGACTATGGTTATAAAGTTCATTTTTTAAAAAGATAAAGAGGCTTTCAAGGCAGGGTGCAACTGAAGCAGATTAAATTAAGAAGTTAGTGTCTGTCTGTTCTTGTTGCTTATCATAAACCTATCCAGAGCCACTACTGCAGCCCTGTCACGTAACAATATGCATTTTTTTTATTAGTGGATTTCTTTGATTCCTTGAATTGAATCAGGGATCGTTCTTCAAAACTCATCTGTAGATTCAGGAACTGTGACACATAAAACCACTGAAAAATAGCTAAAGTTATTTTTCAAGACTTTCCATACAATGATTTGAACAAAAGTGAGAAATAAAAGAATGCCAAAGAAGAATGTAATCCGAGCACCTCTGAAGTAAAATGCCAGTTATAAGTAAGCAAGTGATTCTGGACCTTGGTGATCTCACTAAGAGGAAACAGTGGATGAGACTTAGACTGAAGAAAATTATGTCAAATTCATATGATGTGTATTCCACAACTTCAAAATTATAATACATCTTGCTTATTAACTTCAGTACGATAATGTACTGAAGCCTAAAAGGAAAACAGCACTAATGGTGGCATGAACATTATCATGTTTCTGCTAATAGCTTTATTTTCAGTAAGTCTCATTTACTGAAGGTATGACTCCTGGATGTATTAGCTGTGTGCAGAGTCTCAACGAGGATTTCAGATATGCTAGCCAATAGTACTGAAATAGAAAATTTTAGCTTCTATGCAAAGGTGTGTGTAATATTTTGAATTTATAACCTACAGCGTTCACATTTATTTTTCAAAGCTTGATTTTCCTTATGCCTATTATCTGTGACTTCTGAAATTCAAAGGAAGCAATAATATATTAATTATAATGATATAAAAGTGCCTTTTAGTATTAATTTTTCTCAGTTTCTAAAATGAAACAACAACTTAGTCAAACCATAGGGCAGTATTCTTTAAACAGAAACAAACTTTAGTTATATCTTAGAAATCACCATTACTCTTTCATGTCCAAATTTTTGGAGACAACACCTTTTTCAGTGAGTTGTTCATGATGAATGTTTCCAACAAAGCAAATTTTTGTAACATACGAATTGCAATAATTTTAAATTTATTAATACTTAATGACTAAAGTATAATTAATCTTGAAAAGTTGAGTTCAATAAATATGTTGATACACATACAAATGCATGTATGTGTTAGTGACAACTCTTTACAACTTCATATTTTATACTTTTCTCTAATCATATTCAAACATCTTAATTTCTCCAACATCCTAATATTCTAAAAAAAGGAATTAAAAAATCTAGTTAAATGCCCTATACACATATAAATAAAGTGAAATAAAATATCTACGATCACTATACTTACACATAAATATATGTATGTGTATTTTGTACATTAATTTCCTTCCTGCAGTCTACAGAAAATAAATTAAATGCTTCAAGAGAGTTTGTGGAAAATAACTCACTAGGAGAGAATCTCCTCCTTGTCTCTTCCATCTTCTTGAGGCTATTAGCATTCTTTGACTATGGCCACATCACTATATTAAGGCATTTGTATCAATAAAAAATATAAGAAAGATCATCACATAGTCAAGACTTTTGAGTACTGAGATAGATATATAAAAAAGTTACAGTTAACATTTTGGAAAGCTGCTATTTTGGTAATGCATAAAAGTCCTTTAAATTAAGAGGTATTTCATTAAATTTACACGATCTTTAATAAAATAATGTTGGAGATATTATTTCCTCAAATGAACAGGATAACTTTTATATGATATACAGTTGTACAAACCCTTGGCATACAAAGTATCAGAACATGGCAAATTATAATTTTAACTTTATTGCAAAGAACACACAATTCTAACAAGCAGTCCAAAAGACATTCATACATAATGTTCTTATGTAAAATGGTGTTGGGAAGACTGCACATGAAAACGAAGAAACTAGAACACTATCTCATGCCATACAAAAATTAACTCAAAATAGATTAAAGACATGGATGTGAGACCTGGAAGCGTACAATACATTAAAAAGTAAGTTAAATACTCTATGACATTTGCCTCAGTGATATCTTTGGGGACTCAACTTCAATGGCAAGGGGAATAAAAGCAAAAATAAACAAATGGGACTATATCAAACTACAAGGCTTCTGCACAATGAAAGATATTACCATTACAAGAAAAAAGAGACTGTATTCAATAGAAGAAAATGTTTGCACATAATAGAACTGACAAGGGGCTACTATAAAAGACTACAAGTATATTCAGATTGTTCAACAAAAGAAAACAACAAAAAAATAGGCAGGTGAGATAAATAAACATTTCTCCAAAGAAAACATGCAGAAGACCAACAGGCACATGAAAAAATGTTTGTCATCACTTATATTGGAAATGCAAATAAAAATCACAATGAGCTACCATCGCCTATCAGTCAGAATAGCCTACAATAAAAAACGTAAGAAACAGCAAGATTTGGGGAGGATGTGCAGGCAAAGGAAACCTCATCAATGTTGGTGGGGATTTAACCTAGTCCAAACCCTGTGGAAAACAGTATGGAAGTTTCTCAAAATATAAAAAATGGGCCTAACATATGATCTAGCAATTCCACTCCTAGATATCTATCCAAAGAATGCAAAACCTCTAATTTGAAAGGATGAATGCACATGTATGTTAATTATAGCATTATTTACAATAGTCAAGTTACAGAAACAATCTAAGTGCACAAGCACAGAAGACTGGATTAGGAAAATGTACCTATACATGATGGAATACTACTCAGCTATAAAAACGGATGAACTCTTGTCATTTACAGCAACACAGACAGAACAGGAAGCTATTATGCTAAATGAAATAAATCAGAAGGAGAAACACAACTACCAGATGGTTTGTTCACATGCAGAGCATAGAAAAACAAAGCAAAGGGTCAGATTACACCAAGCCAAAAACAAACCCTAGAAAACTGGCTATGAAATTGAGGCTACCAGGGGAGTGAAGTGAGAGCAAAGCGGGCCCAATGGACTATGATGGACTTTGGGTTCCTTGATGTGAGTGTAAATACATCTAAAGTGGTCTGATGCTACACCACTGAATCATACACAACATTATAAACAAATATTAACTCAATAAAAATAACAAAAAGAGGGGTCTCCCTGGTGGCCTAGGGGTTAAGTCTTAGCTCCGTCACCACTAAGGCCTGAGTTTCATCCCCAGCCAGGGAGCTAACCCATATGGCACAGAAGACCTCTCCCACTGCTTCCCTCAGCAGTGTATTTCAGTAAATCTGCTTGTTCTGCTCCCCACTCTGTCTCTGGTGAATCCTCTCACTCCCTACATCTCTGGCCTATACCCCAGTTCTTCTATGTCAAAAACAAAAAAAAAAAAAAACAACAAAAAATAAAGATATAATTATTATAGTAAAAAAGGTAAAGACTGCAAAAAGATATTTAGAACAGTCTATTTTATTTCATATATTTAATTATTTGTAATGTATACTTTTTATAAATATTGATACATGAAATTATAATTTTAAATAATAAAAGAGGCCCATATCTTGCACAAAATATTTGTTCCTCTAAAGACATTAGGTTAGGGCCTCCCTGGTGGCGCAGTGGTTGAGCACTGTGCTGTGTTCGACGCCCGGCCGGGGAGAATCCCACATGGTGCGGCAGACCTCTCCTGCCTCGCCCGCTGCTCCCCTCAGCAGTGTATTTCTGATCTGCCTGTTCTGCTCCCCACTCTGTCTCTGGTGAACCCTCTCGCCGCCCCACTCCTCTGGCCTGTACCCCAGCTTGGATGTATAAATAAATAAATCTTTAAAAATTAAATAAATAAATAAAAATTAAAATTAAAAAAATAAATAAAGACATTAGGTTAACATTCCTATTTATATAAAATGATGTTCCTTCAAGTAATACCTTAGGCAAAGACTCTATTATTCTTGTGCAGTAACTGCATTGTACAAGTACAAAATCCACTTTGCATTTACCAACACTAGCACTAGAAGCTACATAGTGAATTCTTACAAATACATGCAGCAGATTCATCACCCATTGAGTTTATTATACTTTTTTAAATCATACTTAAAATCATTTCTTATGTTGAACTTCCCAAAATTCAGAGGCCGCTTAAAATTTGGAAGCACTGGTTAAATCATTGTTTTAACATTCTTTTTTACAGAAGTAACCCAGACCTTTATTATTAAAAATAACTTTACTAAGAAACATAAAATGCTAAGAAGATAAAGATATTATTTGCTCTAGTTAAAATTATAAGATTCAATAAGGGGAAATCTATATAGTTACTGATTTAAACTATTTTCAATCTAACATTTTAAAAATATTTTAAAATTGTGATATAAAGATTCACAGGATCAATATGCATATGTAAATTCATACATGTTTTAAAATTTATTTACCTGCAAAATTGGTATCTGCTATTCAAAAACAGTTTAAATGCATTTTAAATTCTAATATATGTAACATTTGCTTGTGGCATTTGTTGTATTTACTTTAAATTATCTAGCTATTATTCTTTCTTTGGCTATTTTTATCTTGTCTTCACATATATATTCCAGTAAAGTATGTTGAATAGTTCTGATTTCCTCTAATTTCTTGTATTGTTTCTGACACAATTCTGATTTAATTCTGAACAAATGAGCAGTAATTATGTTCTTTACTACCGCACAGGTAGATTTAATTTAGCTATTGATCTTGTTTCAATATTATCTTGTTATGTCAAACAATATTCTTCTTGGAAAATGATTTTCAACTCTTATTTCCCTAAAAAGTATAAATATGTCATATTTTACATTTTATTTTATATTTAACTCAGAATCAATTCAAGTGAATTATAAAAAGAATCTATAAAACTTTATCAGCTAATACTCGTGCTCTGTTTCTACAAGAGCTTATTAATATCAACTTTCGGATATGGTAGCATAGAATGTTCATTCCAGACACACACACATACAAGCATGCATACTGGGTTGGTATCAGCTCTTGTAAGTCACTTTTCATCAAAGACTCATACAATATTTACAGGTTCCATCACAGATAGAGGAAAAATATCGTGGAATGTCACTATACTGTCAGTTAAATGTATTACAATCCCATATCATGGAATGCAGGATAGAGAATAAAGAAAGACTGAAGATAAAATTGAATGGATGTAAAAGGAAAATGCATGCAGAATACACTGATTATTTTTTAAAACTATGAGTATTAATGTTCAGAGTAATACTGAGCAGAAGTAGAAAGATTTTCCACATACCCCATGCACACACATACATACTTTTTGTTCCTCTTTATGTTGTTCACCAGAATGTTAGCATTTGTTTCAACTGATGATAATTTATTGACACATAATTGCTATCCAAAACGCACAGTTTATACTTTTGCTGTTGTACATTTCATGGGTTTGGACAAATCACCACTCTATCATACAGAACAATTACACTGCCCTAAAAATCCTCTGTGTTCTACCTGTTCATCATTCCCTCCCTTCTAACCTCTGGTAACCACTGATATTTTTATCTCTGAATTGTTTTCTTTCACTGAAATGTCAAATACTTCAAAACATACAGTATGTAACCTTGTGAGGCTGGCTTCTTTCATGTAGTAGTATGTCTTCAATTTTTATTCATCTTCACTTCTGAAGGACAATTTTTCAAGTTACAAAAATCTGTGTGTTTTTTTTTTTCTGTCATTGCACTGTTCTCTTGTTTGCATTGATTCTGAGAAGTCATATGTAGTTCTTCTGCTTTTGCCACATAAGGTAAAGGTTTTTTTTATTTTTTCTTTTCTTCAGGATTTTTTTCACCTTTGATATATCTATATTTATATTTATATATATATGTATGCATATATATATGTATATATATAGTAGTTGAAAATGCCTAGGTGTAGTTTTCTTCCTGCATTTATTCTGGTTCAGTCATTTGGTGTTTGATTTAATTTCGGGAAATTCTTTTTCATTGTTGTACATATTTCCTCTCTTCCTATTGCTCTCTATTCTCTTTCTGGTATTCCCAATACAAGTATGTTACAAGTTTTGCAGTTTTTTCAGTTCTTGAATATTCTGCTTTTCTTCAGTCATTTTTCTCTTTGCATTTTAGTTTCGGAGATTTCCATTGAGCTCAGATATTCTTTCTTCAGCAATGTTCAGAATACTAATGAGTCCAGAAAGGCATTTTTTCCTGTTTGTTGCAATGTGTTTTGTCTCTAGGATTTATTTTGGTTCTTAGGATTTCTCTCTGCTTACACTGCTTATCTATTCCTGCACACTGTCTACTTTATGCATTGGAGCCTTTAGCATATTAATCAAGTTCTTTTAAATTTCTGGTCTGATAATTCAACATCCTTTCCACACACAAGTCTGTTTCTGATGCTTGCTTTGTCTTTTTTAATTGTGGGGTGTGTTTTGTTTTGTTTTGTTTTTTACTTTTAGTATGTTTTATAATTTTTCCTTGCTACCCAACATGAGGCATTGGCTAAAACAAACTGTTAGAGACTTTTTTTAAAGTGGTGGTAAGCTGTGACTTTCAACTTATTCCTGTAGTCTAGGCAAGTTATTAAAGTCTACCTCAGAAATGAAGAGACAGAGAAATAAGCTGCAATTTTTGATAGGAGATATTGCAAACATAAATTGCAAACCATCTAATGCCCTCTTCTATTCATCAGTACATCTGCGAAACAACTCAAGCAAGACCACTGACCTTAAGGAATCCTCCTCAACTGATTTCTACCTTTTCAAAATAAACAACAACCCAGTTTCAAATAAACACATCTCTAAGTTATATGCAAATTGTCCTTGTCAAAACACAAGTATATGGACATTTATAAGTATTTATTGAGCATATTATTTAAAAATTCTATTATGCACAATGCAAAATTCTATAAAAAAAATGTATAGCCTATTTTCCAGTCCAGCACATGAGAAACTTGGAAATTGCCACTCTATTATGCCATGTAAAAATGCTGAATTAAAAAAAAAAGAAATAGAAAAACAATCAACATTAATTCTATGATCCAAAAGAAAACTGAATCACAGGGTAAAATGCTGCCCCCCAAATTGGAGACACTGGCAGGAGAAGACAGAGTATCATCACTTACCTAGGAAAGCTGAAACCTCCTTGGAAACTAGTTCAGGGAAACTTGAAATGTTATTGAAGAATTGCTGAAGGCAGAGTGTGGACAAGTCAGAGAGAGTATTTCAAAAAGAACCTAGTCTTCAAAAACCCCCACACTTTGGGAGTATGTCAGCTTGATCTTAGGGCTCAACAAGTCTGGCATGCTTCTAAAAATTCTCAGACACTTGTCTCTAACTTGAGAAAGTGGGAATATCTTTCTACAAGATGTGAGACCCAACTAAGACTCAGTGTCATCCAGTCAACTGACCAACTACCTGGAGATACTTCAGCAAGTCCAGCCCAAATTAGATGATGTGGGTTCAGATTAGAGGAAACACTTAGTCAACACACAGAATTGTGAGGAATAAATATCTAATGTTTTATAACATTTGTTATTAAGACAGTTTTGGCATAGCATTAATGTGTAAATTACACATAATATAAGGAGAAATAATGTAGCATGGAGAAAAGCGTTAAAAACTATCTTTCTTCTGCCTATTACTAAAATTAGGGTTCTGCCTTGTCGGTTTTCTGAAACCCAGATTTTACATAATAGATGGAATACCTGGCTCTTTTTTTCCATGACTCATGTATCATTTCATGTAATCATGTTACCAGATTATATTAAATTAAATCAATGAATAACAAAATAAAGAATTCTGCATTAACTTACTAAATTATTATTAAATTATGCATGAACAATTACAGAACAAAATTCCTCTGGCTAAAAGGTTGACTCTTGTTTCCTTTCCTAGTCTGACAATGTTTTTTGCTTCTGATGGCTAAGTTCATCGCTTCTAAGCATCAGCAAACCTCTATGAATAATGTTAATTGATTTCAGATACTTGTAAAATCCAAGCAGATCCTCCTTATTCTGTGTTCCTTATTCTGTCTTTAAAGCACTCAAGCTCACATTTCACAGTTGTTTTTGGAGACAGGGAGAATAACTCTATTGGATTCAGCTCAGTGAATTGTCCTTTTCCCTTCAACCTGTCTCATAAGCAACATGGATCTGAGCCCGCAGCTGTGGTATTAGGTTCCCGATTTATCCTGTACCCCATCATGACAGAGCAGCAGATCCATCCGTGAGCCACTTGAACAGCATGACTCTGGCAGGTATTCCTGAAGACTCACCCTATATATAAAACCCTTTCCATCAGCTTTCCAAACACTTCAGTGAGCCAGCTATAATCCATGAGAAATCCTTTTCTGTTTAATCTGGCTAGAATAGGTTCTTATCTTTAACTAAAAGCTCTAAATTTAAAACAAGGATCATGGCTTTTTGTATCCTTGATTATATCTGAAAAAATCTTTTCTTTTTTAAGATTTATTTTATTTACTCATGCATACAAGAACTGTGGTGCAGGCCAGAGGTGTGGGTGGGATGAGAAGATTCACCAGAGATAGAGTAGGCAACAGAACAGAAAGATCTACTGAAACATACTGCTAATGGGAGCAGTGGGTGAGACAGGAGAGGTCTGCTAGGCCATGTGGGTCAGCTCCTTGGCCGGGGATGGAACTCATGCCTCAGTTGTTGCTGACAACTTGATAGCGCTGAGACTTTAACCCCTGCGCCACCAGGGAAGCACTATATCTGAATAAATCTTAACTGCTTAATGAATATAGCAGAATAAAATGCTCAAAACATTACTACTCACAATTGAAACCCAAAACTCAATTCAAAGGTTCTTTCTATTTTTTTTAACAATGATAGGGAGCTATTAGTATATGTACAATCATGATACAAAAGAATTTCTCTCTTATTTGAAAATCATATCAAATAGCAAGTATCACACAGGGCTACACATTTCAACGAATTTCTCAGTTAAAAATATTTTAGTAGTATCTTAAAATGTAAAGACTTCTTAATAAATAAAGGCTACAAAAGGATAAAAGTTAGAAAAAAGGAGACGAATCAGTAGTTATCATAGAGTTAATCAACAGCTATTGTAATCAGTATAGCCAGAGTGTCATTATTCGTACTTTAATAAAAAGGTACTTCTATGATTTTTGTGAGAAACTCCTACAATGGATTAAAATTAGTATTATATGAAATATCAAGAACTATAAAAAAATCCAATAAGGACAAAAAAATAAACTGAGTAAAATCCTTGACAGTACATATACTTCAATTTCTTTTGAAACTCGCATTTCTTTTTAATATACTAAAGTACTTTTGCTCTCCCAAAAGATGGAGTTTCCCTCATCTTGTGTAACACAAGCTCATTTTTATTGCAAGGGTTCTGCTTAAAGAGCTACCAATGCTATAAACACTCCACTCCCCTACCTGCCACCTAACTTAACCTTAGGCTTCCAATATCATCTTAAAACACTGTCCTTAGGGACACACACATAAAACAACTACAGAAATTCATTTTCCATCCTCAATTTAATGTTACTTTCTTACTCATTTAAAATACCTTGAACGATCAATCATAATACAATGGTTGGTAATAGTTAAAGATATTTTCTTTTCCAACTTTTCATTTTAAATAAAATACTGGAAATTCTTGAAATTTTCTGCGTCATTATCTGAGAATCATTAATAAAATTGTTACTAGCCACAAAATCCATGTTTCAAAAATACATTATCCTCCTCCCCAGTAAAATAATAAAACCTAAGAAAGTATTTGTCACCATTTATAGCACACAAGGAATAAATGGGAAAAGCGTCTAACCAAACAAGGAAGCACAGTAAAGCAATTATCAAAACAATGACAGAGCTTCCATCTAATAAGCTGCCCAGCAAATCAAACTCTGAGGCAATGGGGAAAAATTGTTGCTTAGGGACCAGTGGAGGTAAAGGTCACAATGGGACTTTGTAAAATTTAAATAAAATTAAAATAGTACACTTGAACACAAATTACAGAGTTTATTTTAATAATTCCTCTGTTAATATTTTGAGATTTAAAATGTTCAGTGGAATAACAATAAAAGTATTTATTTCTATATTCTAAGCCACATGTGGAATTATTTAATTTTCTAAAAGTTTGGAGAAAGTGTTAATAGGATATCTCTAGAGAGCTACTTTGTCTTTTGTTCCTACATGTTATTAACAAAATAAAATTAAGTTCATAAAAAATTTTCTTGAGACTCCTAAGAAACTTGCAGTGTTTTCTATATTGGCTTATTAAATAGGATAATAAAACAAAACAGCTATTTTAAATATGTCTGATTAGTTTTGCACATTTTCTGCCATGTTATAAACAATGAATGATTCTAGCAATAATATAGATATATTGGAAACAGAGCAATTATTGCTTAATATGCAACTTAAGGCCATGAAACAAAACTATAGTTCTCTTAAAACCAAATACCTAACAGAATAACAGAAAATCCTTCATTAAAACACTAATTTCTTCTTATTGATGGGGACACAGAATAGCTGTTTGACTATCACAAGCGCCAGAAATCTGAGCTTATAGTCAGCTAATTTAAGAAGCAAGATATGAAATTAGTACCCTGGGGCTGAAAACAAGCACTTAGAATTGAGATGTGACATTAATTAAAGAAAGGAAAGGACTATAATATGACTATGAAGTAATTATTATGCTAAGGAGAATATATAAAAGAGAATTAGAACTAAAGGAAAATGCCCAATTATCTTGGCTCTGAATGAAGTTCAAATGCAATATCATGATCTTCTGAATAAAAAAATCACAGTTGACTTTTGAAAAATAATTCACAGTATGCTCAAAACAAAATGAAATTAAAAACAAAAAGAGCACCTTAAAACAAAACAAAGAGGAGAAAGATTACAATTACCCTTATTCTTGCTCACTAGTGCAAAAGTTGGACATAAATTTCAAAGATTGGACATAAATTTAAGAATCTTTATATTGACAATATTGTGTTCTTCTAACACTGTCATATAGAAACAGTGGATAGGAAGTACTTATATTTTTATATTAGAAATTAAAAGTGTATGAGAGTGTAAGCAATTTATCTCAAACATCCAAAAGGCACTGTTGCAATAGTGTGCTTGTATGTGTGTGTGTTTGTGAGGGGTGTTATGGCTGGAGATGAAAAATGGAATATCAGTCAGCAGAAATGTTTGAAAAAAAAGAAGTTAATATAATAATTCAGAAAAGAAAAGGAGAAAGATTAGGAATGAGGTCATAAATAAAAGCGAAAAGAGAAAGGAAAATAAACAGACGGGAAAAGTGGAGCAAAAGCATTTCATTCAGGGTTACTCTAACAGGTGTGGCTGTTAACTAATTCAGACTACATACCATAATTGAATACGGAACTTTTTTTTGTCTGAATTCTCTCCATTTACAATGTCTTTCACTTTTCCTCTTCCTCTTGCTTTGTTTTAAATTGTTTAAGTCTCAGGGTTACAGGTGAGATCACCTATCTTAAAGGAAAATAGGATGACCTCTCCCATCCCTAGACTATCAAGGCACTAACTCTTCAACCCACTTTGATATTGAATCATAATCTGTCTACTTCATGTCTCAATGATTATTTATAATAAATAATGTGTTGAAGAGATGCTTATACTTGTGCAATAATATCTTCAATGCCTTTCCTGTTAAAGAAATGATAAATTTAACCAATCAAGAGTATTAAGTCAAAAGAATGTGATGGAATATCATTTTGAAGAATAGTCAAAGTTATCAAATGGCATTATCATAAGAAATAATTGTCTCTATGTTGTTGAGAGTCTTGGTAGGTGTTCCAGTAGGTAGACACTTTTCTATGGGAAAATTGGGGATGTTTCTACAACTGAGCATTCAGTGAGAGATTTTTTTCATTAAAAATTCAAAAGTTATTTCTAAATAAAATTATTTCTAGTACTATCAACGTCATTAAAAGTTGTGAATACCATACAACTTAATTTCACCATGCATTCATTAGGCAATTCATTAACCAGGACTGGATTGCTTAATTACGTTACCTAATAGTGAACTATGTCCTTGTTTAAAGTGTCAGTCAAATGAGGCAGACTGTTTTCATAGGAATTGAAATCAAGTGAAGAAAACCAACATTAATCAGGGAAACAAATACATAAAACTAGGATCACATACTGTGATATATTCTTTGAAAAATAAAGACCAGCTCTATTAATCCTCTGTAAGTCTTTTCAGAAGGAATCAAAGAGCAAAGTCTATACACAGTGTAGTATTGCTAGGTTTCTGCTTTTCTTCAAAGACTACTACCTTGCTATCTTAAATCCCTCTATGACTTACTCATATTTTAAATGTATTTAAGCAACCTGTAAGTAAACAACTATTTCTTGAATGCTCATACATTAAATGACTCAATCAGTCACTAACGATAATGAACATAACCGGTATTACACGAAATTTATAGTCCAACAAAGGTAAATGGCATCAATTATTAACAATTAATATTTGAGTTATTTAAAAAAATACAGAGGAGTCTGAAGCCATGTAGATTATGTCAGAAGATTTTTTAAAGAAATGATCTGAGAAAACTGGTCAAGGATAAGAATGAATTAAATATATAAATAAAAGTAGTGTCCCAGGAAGTAGGATTCACATATAAATGGCCTTAGAATTGAAATGAAAGAGACTCAATGAATCCAGTAAGCTTGTCTGAACAACATCACCAGTTCTACCTAGTGATAATGCATTTTATGACAAAGATATATATAAATACACATATATTAAAATAGCAATAAATATAAATACTTAAGGTCAAGAAAATAGTATCAGTAAAGTTACAGTATACTTAATGGCAGATTTTTCTTGTTTTATGTAACCACTCACACAACCTAACAATGTGCAGGAAAACAATTGTTTCCTCTTTAATACCATGTGATTAGAGGGCAGTGCCCCCCAGACAATTTACTCAAACAATCATGACAATCTGTTCATGCAGAACAGTGAGAATCTCTGACAGAGATGTCTCCTGGGAGCATTGAAAATTAACTGATCCTCAGGACAATTATTTGGAATGTCCATCTTCCTCTGGACATTATTATCTGGAAATGATGTCTAGAACTGTTACAACCAAAGTAGAAAAAGCCTGAGAAAAACCAACCCATGAAGAGTGACAAAGAGAAACTCACAGAAACAGAGCTAAAATCCAAACTCTTGACCTATTCATAAATTTCTTGTTATCTTGGAAAATATATTCCAACATTTTCAGCTAATTTGAACTAAATTTCATTATTTCCTACAGAAGCCATCATGAATTACATGTACAGAAACACCCCACAACTTCCATGGTTCTGAACTTAAATTTTATCCAGAAAAATAATGCTTAATGATTGGAAAGGAGGTTTTGGGGATCACGAGACCCATTAAAAAAAGGCACTTCAAGAAAATACAGACATATGAGATTAGCCATCTGAGAAAAGTCACCTATGGGAATATTTTAAAGTCTTGTAATAACATTGCATTACATTACATAAGATTCAGGTATAAATCATTAAAAATCAATAGACTCTGTATCCAGGAAAAGAAATATTTAATGCAGAGACATTCCATGAACCTATCACCAGAAGTTGGTAAAAAGACTTAATTACATGTTTTGATAGTTTTAACCACTGGCCTTCCCATCAGGACGATAATGCACCTAATTTAACTGCCAAGAAAAGATGCAATGAAGAATGAGTTGGGGCAAGAACTGAAATTAATTTGTAAATTCCAAAGTTTTCATCTTACTAACCAATTTCTACAGAATTTGTAACTTAGTATGCATTTTGTCCTAGTTAAACAATAAAATGCTAAAACTGTTACACAGTATTCAAATTTGAGGCAGACACTAAAAAGCACATTTATAAAAATGGATTAGAAAAAGCCCTATTTTTTTCTTCTTTTTTATGTCAGGTAATAGTAGTGGTCCTATTCCCAAGCAGTTGTAAAAATGACCTGCAGGAGTGACTGATTGGGACTTCCTGGCATCTTTTCCATAAACATTTTGCCTTCAAATGGTAAAAATAGACTAAATAAGTAAAATTAAAAAATAAATAAGTATAATAAGTAAAACAAATACTAACACTAACAGTATTACTAAGAATAAAGCAGAGATGCTCAGTTGAAGAGGAAGTCGTAGGAGCTCTGAGCTCTGTCCGGCCTGCCACTCAGCCCCCACCCTTGCCCTACGAAGTCACTGTTCAGTGGCTCATTGTGACAGTTTCTGATAAACCACTTTTTTAGTATTTATGGCATCGTTAAAATAGCCTAAGCTACATTTTCTGTCATGCACTTAGATTAAGAAATAGCTTTTGGCACAGATGACACTTCAAGCTCATTACTAACCTGTTCCTACGACAGAGTATTGGCACTGACCCTTGTAAACTAAGGGTGATATCCCAGGAGATCCATTAGCACATGATTACACGTGTATTCCCAAACAATTTTGGAAACACATTCATAGAAGACCAATAACAATTTACAGATAGTAACTTTTAAACCATACCATATGGGAAAATGATACATTGCTAACAATATCCTACAGTCCTGTTTAAATAAGGTTGTGTACAGAACAAAGGACTTTTCAAAATATAGCCAAAAGAAAATAATGTGTCAGGTATCTTATGTTACTTTTAAATCTGTATATGCTTGGAGATTCTCAGGGGAAGCTTGCTAAGCTCTACTGAGCAGAGAATCAGGATCTTGGGGAATCAGGAGCAAACTAGAACACAATTTATTTTTTTTATCATTTTCTCCAGTAAATTCTATGGAATATAAATTAGGATATTTTTTAGCCCATAGGTATTCACAGACTATTTAAAAAAAATGTTGTAACATCACAGATTGAAAAAGAGAGAAAAATGCGGGCAAAAAAAAAGCCATAGAAAAATTAGCTTATTCAGAGTTTAAAACACAATGGTAAAGTTTGAGATGAAATGACACTTTGAGATTATGTTAACTCTAAAATAAATCAATTTGTATGAGGTGAAGCCATATAAATTGAAATGACTACATATCAATATTATCAATACTAGAAATCACCGTAATATTAAATTACCAAAAGGCCAATTAAAGAAAAGAGGAGGCGTCAAGTAAAATTCTAAAATCTTAGATAAATAACTTGAGGAAAAATCCACATCAAATAATCATAATGTAGTAGAGTTCTCACTATTTAGGATTAATGGACTAAAAACACATTTTTCTGAATGACAGCAAATACTGCCAGTAGCTCCCTTGAAGTGCATTTTTTTTAAACAAGCCTAAGTACCCAGATCTCAGTAATTGTATCTTTTTAGGTATTTTTTCAAGCAAGAATATGGTGCAAGATCTTAAAAAAACAATTAGTGTAGCTTACAATTTGAATAACCCAAACTGATTCCTCCTTAAGATAATCAGTGTATATTTATTGGCAGCAGAAATGCTTTCTATGTAGTTCAGTTTTGTGACGATAAATGTTGAAAATATGTAAAGTTTTGATCTCTGTAACACTACTAAATTTTACTTTACCTTAAAAATGTACGTAAGTGAAGCTGACTTATTTTATCCCTGTAAGTGACAATGAAGAATAAAATGAATCCCTGGAACTCCATGCCTCTGTTTGACTCTTGCTAAGGGCAGCATTCTAACCCACCTTTGCTTTTGTTAAAGCCCACACAACGAAAAAGCACAATTACTACCTTAGCATTATTATGAAAACAGCTTTCTTAACTCACAAACCCCCTGAAAGTTTTAGTCCACAGATCTGGAGGCTGTTCTCATTCTATGAGAATGAATGGAATAGATATCAAATTCCAAGATCCCCAATAACCAACGTTAATCCTTAGCAAATGTTTTGTGGAAAAATGTGCCCATGTTGGGGACCGCATGCAGGAAAGCAACAGAACACACCCTATTTTCTCTTATCCTAAAAAGCCAATTCTAACCACAAGGGGTTTAAGAAGGCCTCAAAATATATTTTTACTAATTCCTGTTACTGATTCAAGAGTGAAAAGATGAATCCTGTACAACTTGTTCAGTCGTTCTGGCCAATCTTCCGTAATAATCTGTTCTGGGGTGTTCTTTATGATCTGTACTACTCCTTTAGCTTGACCACTTGCTTGTGGGTGAAAAGTCCTGATGGTGAGAGTCTGACAAACTTTTCTTTTCCTACATTTCTTAAATGGGGTTATCAGGACTGATATTATCAGGTAATCAGTGTGTCACAATATAACTGCTTTGGAGCAGTGCCTGCAGCCCTTAAAGTCTGAGAAGAAACTGAGATTTTGATTCACTTTGAGGTATATTTAAAGTACATTCAGGATTCCTGTTAAGTTCAACTTGCTTTAAAATAGGAAATCAAGACTGTTGATAGAAGATGTAGAAACAGTTAAGCGAGAGGAAAAATGAGAAAGGTCAGGCCTTTAGAATAGTCACTTTTTCTAAGCTGCTTCTCTATTCTCCACATACAGAAAAAAAAAATCTAAACACACATTTAGAATTCAGAACTGACTATTAGAAAAAAAAAGAAAGGGAAATATATAGAAAGATACAGTTAGGGAGAAAACGATGACAAGGTTAAAAACAAAACATAATGAACTGTGATGCTCTATTATGTCTTTGGAAAAGGAAAAGAAGTTTCAAATGTTAAAAATACAGTATTAAGTTTTAACTGAGAAGGTAAAAATAAAATTACACTTTTGTATGACATAGAATTATAGTCAACAAAATAATAGAATGTCTATTAAATTTAAATTGTGTAATGATTCAAAATATTAATAAAATTGAGCCTCCCTGGTGGCGCAGCGTCTAAGCGCCGCGCTGTGGAGCTGTTGGCAGTGGCATTGGGGGTGGACACTGGCTGGGGAGATTCCCACATGGCGCGGCAGACCTCTCCTGCCTTGCACGCTGCCCCCCTCAGCAGTGTATTTCCGATCTGCCTGTTCTGCTCCCCAATCTGTCTCTGGTGAACTCTCTCACTGCCCCATGCCTCTGGCTGGTACCCCAGCTTGTATGCATAAATAAATAAATCTTTAAAAAAAACCAAAATATTAATAAAATAGTCTTTAATGTAACTAGTATGTGACTCATTAATGATTCACAAATCCACACAATAGCTATCAATCTACTCTGTCAGAATTTGTATATTGCACTTTCTATCCAATATTCAGAAGACCCAGTTTTACTCTGACAAATGCACAGGTCAAAGGGAACTCAAAGAACCTACTCGGTCAATCTGAGCTCTGTGTTTTCAAGGGGAGTGGAGAGCTCTGAGCCTTCTCCCTTTTCCTCAAATCTCAACTACCCCCCACCTCCTCACTTTCAGCAGATAAATGTACTTCTCATGTTAAAAAGAATAATATGAGAAGAAAACATTTACCTCCCCCATCCACCCAAGCTGCTGGTTTCTGTCACCACCTACTTCACCCTTCTTCTTGTTGCAGTGAGTGGATTATCCCTGCTCTGCATCTGATTTGCCAGGACCTGTTGCAGGTGACAGTCAATTTCTGCCTCTCTGAATTACTTTTTGCACTTAGTTTTGAGAGGAGTTCTCTCTTGATTTCCTCCATCTCAGTCTTCTTGTGGTATAAAGTGCATTTTCCCAAACTACCAAAATTTGCTGGACTGTCCTGAAGTTTATGTTCTCTTCTTAGTATTCAGTCATCCCGTGGGATGGACCTCATCTTTCTGATGTCTCAATGTTGAAATGTTCCAAGGTTTAGCCTGGGATCTTTTGTATCTACTTTCATCTCTGGTGTATCACACTCAATTCTATTGTTTTAAATATCTCTGCACTTTCAACTTTTATATAAAACTCTAGTCCTGATCTCTGTATTGAAATATGAAATCATATTTTTAAAGAATAGTGGAAGGATGCTAAAATTAGATCAATCAAAATTCATAAAAACATAGTTACTGTATTTTATTATTTCAATTAGATTTGGGTTTTTTGGAAATGCATAAAGATTTGTTAGAAAAGAAACATGTTGCTAGATATCACAATTTCCATTATCAGATGAAAGTAGCTTACTCCACTCTTTAGAGAATAATCCTTCACCTGCAAACGCCTTCAATGAACAATTCTGTTGCCTTAAAAAAAATATATATATATATCCGATACGTTTCCTGAAATAATGTTTACATGATGTTTTATAGTATTTAGAGATTTATTTTTTTATTTTTATACATCCAAGCTGGGGTACAGGCCAGAGGCGTGGGGTGGCAAGAGGGTTCACCAGAGACAGAGTGGGGAGCAGAACAGGCAGATCAGAAATACACTGCTGAGGGGAGCAGTGGGCGAGGCAGGAGAGGTCTGCTGCACCATGTGGGATTCTCCCTGGCCGGGCATCAAACTCGTGTCGCCGCTGCCGACAGCTCCACAGTGCAGCGCTTAACTGCTGCGCCACCGGGGAGGCCTATGTTTTATAGTATTTGATAAATCCTTTTATTCAATTATTTGATTAAATATACACTATATCCAAACACTTTTTTTCTTAATGATAATTTAACCAATTCTTCAATTATCATTTCTATTTATTTGAATAGGAGGTAAGGTTACAAACGTTCATTCTGCATATTCTTTCCCTTCCATGATGGACAGTATCCAGTGATAGTTCTGTAGTATAAAAACAAGCAGTCTCCACATAAATTATTTAGTAAAAAATAAGGATAAAATGTTTTTAAGTGAATAACCCATAGGAGGTATTCTTGGGTACTTTCACGAAAAGTCAACATTCAGAATAATTTGGTGGGTTAACAGATAGGCCACGGGTTTATAAAACATACAGGAAATTGGTTTGTGCTCTATTGTATTTACTCTATAAATACCTGAATTTAAATAATTGCTGTGTATGTGGTATTTCACACTTAATTTGAACTTTAGATAGGAAATAAACAACCTACTTCCTAATTTGACTGCCATTTTGTCTTTAAGAGTCTTCTCCCTGAATATTAATTAAATGTCACTACATGCCAAATATTGTGCTAACAGTTTGGGAATAAAGAGATTATTTAGATATTATTCCTGTAGGCAAAATAGAAATAGAAATAAAAATAACACTACTGTTGAATCAACAAACTGACAATATATAAGAAAATTAAAATTAACAAGATAGCTTTTAAAATTTCAATTTTCATAGTCTTTTTTTTAAGATTTATTTATTTTTGCATATGAGCTGGGGTGTAGGCCAGAGGTGTGGGGCAGCTAGAGGGTTCACCAGAGGTAGAGTGGGGAGCAGAACAGGTAGACTGGCTGAAATGCACTGCTGCGGTGAGCAGTGGGCGAGACAGGAGAGGTCTACTGCGCCACGTGGTGATCTCCCTGGCATCGAACTCGGGCCACAGCTGCAGAGTTTCACAGCGCTGCGCTTAACCCATTTCTTACAACAAAATGAAAGACAAGATTAAAGACATAATTCAGTGAAAAAGATATTATAACTGAAATTTTAACCAATTTTTATTTCAATTACTGTTGAAGTAAAATGGGGAGAGGAAGGCAAGGAATAGAATGTTAGGAATAGCGATAAAAATAGTAAGCATAATTTGCCTCTATACTGGAACAATAGCTCACTTTCTTAGAACCATATCCTGTGAAAGGTAATTCACAAAGTTAGTAAATGTTGTTATTAAAAATATCTATTATGGGACCTCCCTGGTGGTGCAAGAGATTAAGTCAGCACTATGAAGTATACAGAGCCACTGCTCTGTATACTCACGAGTTCAATCCCCAGGCAGGGAGCTTCCCATATTGTACAGCAGACCTCTCCTGTCTTACCCACTGCTCCCCTCAGCAGTGCATTTTAGTCAATCTGCCTGTTACGCTCCCCACTCTGTCGCTGGTGAACCCTCTCACCGCACTCCCCACACCTCTGGCCTACACCACAGCTTGTATGCAAAAATAAACAAATCTCAAAAAAGCATCTATTATGTTTGTATGTATAAAACAATGCAACTCGGAAACTTGAATTGCTTTTTGCAAGGGTTTCTGCAATGTTAGAACCACAGTTAATTTACATTCATATTATGAAACGTATGCATTAGACTCATCTCACTTAACAACAGGCATATCCTTACCAAGGAATTTTAAAGGTCAAAATCCAGAACATGGGCAACACCATGAGCTGGCAAGCATGAAAGAGGAGCAGCAGGAACTTTCATTCATTGCTGGTGGCAAGGCAAAATGGTACAGCTATTTTGGAAACAAGCTGGTAGTTTATTTGAAGAACTAAATATACTCTTACCATACTATGTAGCAGTTAAACTGCATGATATTTATCCAGAGAATTCCAACATTTATGTATGTATCATTTTTATTCACAATTGCCAAAACATGGAAGCAAGCAAGTAGTCCTTCACTGAATGGATAAACTGTAGCACATCCAAAAAAGAGGAATATTATTCACTGCTAAAAAGAAACAAGCAATCAAGCCGGGAAATGTCATATATGAGCCTTCATATGTCAATGCATATTGCTAAGTGAAAGAAGCCAATCCGAAAAGGTCACATACTATATGATTCCAACTCCATGAAATTCTGAAAGACGTAAACTACAGGGACAGTAAAAACATTAGTGGTTGCCAGTTGTGAAGTGGGAGGGAGTACAAAGAACAGATATTTAGAGTAGTGAAAAAACTGTAAGATACCCCAGTGATAGATATATGCCATTATACATTTGTCAATACCCATAGGATGTACAACATTGAAAGTGATCCCTAAGTCTTTGGGTAATAATGATGTGTTTATCAATTGTAAGTGCAACACTCTGGTGGAATACATTGATAATAAAATCAAGTACACATGTTTGAGAACAGAGGTAAATGGGAAATCTCTCTGCTTCATAATAGTGACCCTAAAACTTTTCTGAAAAATAAAGTCTGAACAGAAATTTTAAATGACACCAGAAAAAGAGAATCTAATAGACAATAATCTAAGGAAAGCGAAATCCACCTCCAAATTCAAGATCAAGAACTATTCATAATTGCTGAACTTTCTTCCAAATATTACTTTTCACACACACACACATGCAAACGTATACATACACATTCCACAAGAACATGGCATGTTTGAATAGATTTTCATACATGGATTCATGATAAACCTATCATCTTGAAACTTTTACTCAACATTATACCTTAAGCATGGTACATAGCATGACTGACTTATAAATTCACTTATAAATTTCCCCCCAAACTAAATAATTGGCAATAAGTAATAAGTGTTCTTTTAACATGCAAATAATTCATTAGTGCAAATCCCTAGAAATGTAACCCCTGGAACAAAGGGTATGCCCTTTGTAGACTAGCTTCAGAGAGTTTACATCAATTTAGACTCATAGCTACAATTAAAAAGCATGAATAGTTTACTAATCTTGCCAATGAAGAGTTTTTTATCAGTCTTTTTCAACATGCAGGATCAAAAAAATATATCATTATTATTGATTTGCCAATAATAATGAGATTGAATTATTTTTATAAGCATTGTCATTTGTAAATACATTAAGTTATTATCTTTTACATTTCTCATTGATCTTAAGAACTCATGTGTATTAAGGCCATCGTCACCTTATCGTTTTTTGCCAATTCTGTCTCTAGTTCTATCCCAGATAGTTTGATTCATGTGTTCTGTTTTTTTTTTTTTCGTTTGACATTAAACAATGTCACATACACATCTGAGTTACTCCTATTAACTTGTCATCCTTATTAATTCTTATCTCCCTTCAAACTATTATGTCAAGTTAATACACTTTTATTTATAAAAAATGAAATCACAGTATGTGCATATTTAATAACCTCAAATTACTTAATGACTTTAGCTTGTTCAATAATTCAAACAAAATTCAAAATCTACCAGTTTCTGTAAAGGCCTTCATCAAGTCACTTCATTTCAAACCACTCTCCTGTGTAACCATTATATATTGCTACATAGAAAATTTCACCAAACAAGGGCACTTAGGACAATAAATCATTATTATTCCATACAATTTCTGAGGCTCAAGAATCTAGGAAGAGCTTAGCTAAGCAATTCTGACTCGGGGTCTATAATGAAAATGCAGTGAGCTGCTGGTTCAGACTGCGATCTTGAAAAACTTGCTTGGGGTTATAAGATGCATTCTAAGCTCACTCAGGTGTTTGCTGGCAGAAGTCTAATTTCTCTCTAGTGAGTGTCTCTCTTGGGCTGTTCACAGCACAGTTCCCACCACAGCAGAGGATTCAAGACAAGAAAAAAATACAAACAAAAACCAGTGACAAAATGGAAGTCACGTTGTCTTTATAACTTAATTCAGAAGTAATATACCATCAATTCCGCCATATTCTATTGGTCAAACAAGCCTATCCAAGCACCATATGGGAACAGATGATACAAGCATGGTTCATTAAGGACCAGCTTGCTACCATGCCTTGCTAACTACATTCCATTCACAGGAATGTCATTCTGTTCCTCACACAGTTCGGGATCCTTCTCTCCTTAGCAACTTTCATTTAGCTGTTCTTTTTGCCCTGGAACAATTTTCTACAGATCATAAGCATGGTAGATTCTAATGGATCATTAGAGTTCATTCAGTTCTCATTCCAAATCCAACCTTCATGAACCAAAAAAAATTTGAAGCATACTAATTTTGTTAATTAACTTTTTCATTTTATTTTCTTCACTAGAATATATGCTCCATGGGAGCAAGGAATAAGTGCTTTGCTCACTGTATGCCTAATCAAAGACTTGGAAAATAATTATCTCCAAGAAGGTAGAGGGGTGTGTGTGTATGTGTGTGTGAGAGAGAGACAGATAACTATGAGAAAAAAAAATGAATAGATGATAGAAAACTTCTCATATGTATCACCTATGACAAACATTTTTCCTCGCTTCTATTATTCCATCTTGTTTATTTCACACTTGACACTAACATATTTATATACCATATATCTGGCTATACGTGTATATATACACACACAATCTGATACATATTACGTATCAGAATACATATATTGCCATATTTATAGATGTGTATTACTTTTTTTTTTTTCATGCTCAGCGAAGTAACCCAGAAGGATATACATTACTTAAAAGACTTAAATCTCAGTAATGGGAATGGAGAGAATTTAAAATCTCAATAATGGGAATGGAGAATGATGTTTACCAAAAACTTGAGAGTATCTCACTGAAATATATAAAACCTTCCCTAAGTTCCTGTTAGTAATAATATCTGTACCTTTACATAAAAATTTGAATTTTAGAGAATTTAATTTTCTCAAAGTCTCAGAAATAATATTGAAATAAATTATTTTTGAGTAGGTCTGCAGGTTGTCAAAAACACTCCTCTTTGTTGTTCTATTTAATTGTGGCAAGCATGAGGAAACATGAGGAAAATTCCACAAGCATGTTTATTTCCTCAGTTGCTATTTTTTGTTGTCAGGGAAATGGTGCTAAAATCTAATTTTTCATTCTTCAACCTAGCTTGGTTGTCATCTAGATCTATTCATAAGAGAGGAGTCATTAGCACACACAAACGAAATGACTACTATTAGTCAGTGTTCACCTAATTACAAAAACTTAATTTTCTCATGAAAGCAAATTGCACAGCCATCTTCCACAGTAGCATGGCAATCTAAAAAGGAGGTCCATATTTCTAAAAGCAATACTCCACTGCACTGCTCTTAACATCCAACAAAGCATGCCAGACACATAGAAAAGCATAAATGTTTCAGACAATTTTCTCTTGATAGCAATTTTGAAGCTCATTTAGCTCAAATACTTCATTTCAAATGGAGAAATTGGCTATTTCATATATTGTTAATTTTTATATTTTATATTTTGAAACACATACTTCTCTGAGTTTTAGATATATTCCTAACTAATTGCTAGTATGTTGCCTCATTAATTATTCTGTTTGTGCTTTGGATCTGTATTTTTTTTTCAGTATTTGTTTGATGACCATTTCCTTCAAATAATCAGCCTTTTGTTAAGTTTCCTGAGTTTAACTGCAGTTCCACACAGATCAAGGAATGGAAAGCATCCAAAACTAGGTTTTGTTCACTTTAATTCCTCTTACAATAAATGGCTATCTATAAATATTATATAAGTATGTCTTACATTAAATTTACAAATAGGTGAGATTACAGGAAATGCTTCTTAGAAGATTTTTACCCCTAATAATAGTTGTTTTGTAAAACTTGGACTTTCTACAGCTGCTGAATTTTTGAGTTTCCTAGGAGACTGTAAGCTAGCGTCACTTTCCTAAAAACGATGAAAGCTCTCTTTAGTCTGGGTCTATGCCTTGTTGATCCACAAGAATGAATCCTTTGATAAAAAGACTAGCAAGAATGCATGCAGTAGATGATGAGACTTAGAACTATTTATGACAGATTTTATATAAAGTGGAAAGTCACAAAGTATGCTAAGACATTACAACATATGAAAAAATCACAGTTTATTTTCTTATCTTAGTTAATACCTATCAAGAAAATAACAACATACAGATCTTGTTCTCCCCACCCCACCTCATTTTAAATAAATCCCAAAGCCAAACATAGGTTGTAACAGAATGGCCTTTTCAAGCTATTTCACAGATTATGAATGATTTTTTGTCATGGAATTTTTATAACTCAGCATCAAGTTAGAAAATCATCTATAGGTATTCAAGTATTTTCATTTAAGTTTTTTTTTTCTCTCAAAAACTTATCACTGTGATTTATAAATATTTGACATTTGAAAATTGTTCCTGAATTTCATAAACTTTGATTGCAATTGTTTTGGTCTATATGCACATATTTGAGGGGCAAATATGTATTAAATGTTCGATTGAGCTCCCTGGAACATGTTATGCTTAAAGCTTTCTTTCTTAAAGCTGCTACACTGGATCATACCCTGTATCGAATACCACCTGAGAAGTTCACATTGAAAGAAATTAAACATTAAACTGTCACAGACTAATAAAATTTTATCTAGAAATCACAGGTCAACAGTTTCTCTAATAAAAAGTTGTTAGATTGAATTATCACATTATTATGCACTTGCATAATGTTAAAGGAAACAGTTATAAAAAATGACTCAAAATCTAAATAAATGTAGGGTTACTAAGTTAGCTGATGGTACTGTTACCTACAACCCCAAAGAGCAGTATTTAGCACAAGGGTTTTGCTCTAGCTTAATTTCCAGTGAATTTCAGCAGGGGGAGCTCTTATCAAGGTCACACAGAGATTGAAGATGATGGAGCCCTCTTGGCTGGTGCTTCCAGTCACCAGAGCAGTGCAAAAACGCAATGACACAGGCCACTCTTCACACTTCATTGGTCAAAGCTTGTCACATGTCAGGACTAACTTCAGAGACAGACACATACTAGCACTTAATCAAAAAAGGTAAGAGTTTGAAATGTTTGGTGACTTTCAGAAAGCACTATGTGTACATTTAATAAATAAAAACAGGACCACAAAATGAATGATATTAAATGAATGTCCTTTCTTTTGTTCATTCAGTTGTGTAAGAACCTAAATTCATTCTTCATTTCCTATCACATTTGTTCTTCTGGTTATCTCAAAAATCAGAAAACATTATTCTGAATTTTCTTGAAAAAGATATTTAAATACACTACCTATGCCTATTAGTGAGTCACAGATAACTTTTCTTTTACCTCTTAACAACTGTGCCATGTTTTACTCTGCTAAGTCAGAATCTTAGATCTGAGATAAAAGAAACCCTTCAAATTGAATATGTATTAATCATCATCATTAATTATAATTTAGTGCCTACTATGTGCTTCACATTTTTCCATTTAATTCCCAAAACACTGTAAATTTTATGCTGTTGTCACAATTTTTCAACAAGTAACTAAGGCATAAAGAGATCCAGTGACTTGCCCAGAATCAAAAGCTAGTAAACAGCAAAGATGGCACCCGGTGAATTAGCTCAGGTTTACCTGGATCCTTCTAATAACAATGTAAGTGCAGTGGTGTTTATTGTTCTTCCAGAACTGCAAAGCGGTACCTTAGTAATCACATCCCAGTATGAAAAATACCAAGGAAATAAAATGTAGCTTCTATTTTATAATTAGCTATGATTATGTGTTTGTTCTATTTTCATACACATTTTTCCATATTCAGTCAACATATATTTACTGTCTTTATACAGTGAGTGCACTTGCCTATGCGTATTATATTTTAAGGAAAATTAACACATGTTATTCATTATTATTTGAATAATCTTAAAGCTAAAGTGACATGTGTCTAAAAGCAGAAAGTAAATAATATAGACTAATATAACTATTAAATTCCCTGTAATTTCTCAGAAAATAGACAGCATGATATATTACATACAGAGTGTACCCTCACGTCTTAGCATGTTATTTAGACTTACCTAGGTGCACTGTTGGAGACATTTAGAGTGTACTCATCATGGCAATGTCACAGACAAGTTTGCTAGAATCTGAGTAGCAAATTAAATTCTAGGGAAACATGTTTGTACATTAAAAGGTATGCAGTTATAAAAAGAAGTCTACGGAAATGTGCTCTCTGTAAAACGGAAATATATCTCAGTGTCTAGGTCCTGAGCAGGTGAGAAAGTATGAGAGAGGAGAAACTGAGAAATCACAAGTCAGAGAAAATAGAATAGACAAAGGAGGGGCTAAAGAGAACAGTCTAAGCAGAATGAGAGGCCAAGTATAACATGAGTCTCTGTCAGTGGGAACTTGCCTACAGCTGAGATATGGAAAAATACATATTACGCCATTTATCCGCTTGTTCAAGATTCCATTTGGTCTGACGACAGTAAATAATATAGGTAAACACAGTACAATTCAGTCACTTCCAGGTTTCTGCATTCATTATCAGAAGTGTCACCTCCCTTCATTTCTACATGGCATTGTGGTGTTAGGGGAAACATCTGCTCTTCTCTGCATTTGTTATTCAACACTGGCATCCACTGAGATGTGCCTTGTTTGATTTTTGGAGGCTCAAAAAAATCGATGTTTACTTACATATACCTACACCTCCATTACAGCTGCTGGTCTTAAGTGAATGGATTCTACCAACTCTTAATCTCCTTATATTAGCTCATAAACCCAATGCCTAGAATTCTTTGGGATTTTGCTCTTGTTGAAAAACACATAATTTTCCTTTCTAAGTAAATATGGTCTATCATTCAAAAACTTTTTAAAACTGTGGTCTCCACATGAATTTCCAAAATCGTATTTACACTTGAAAGCTAACAACTTGACATTTTGTTCTCTGCATTGTGCTGGGCAGGTCTATCCTAAGGCAAAAACCATTGTCAGTTTGGATTTGGAAAGATGAAAGGTTAAAATTTATTAAGGCAAGAAGGATAGAAGGAGAAAAAGAAGACAGGAAAGTTAAAAATTAAAAATATAATAACAGACAAAATATTTCTTAATCTATGCTGGTTATAAGACACGGGGAGCTAAAATACATGGTATGTCACAGTCAACAGAAAGAAATCAAGTTAGAATACAGGGGACCAGAGCTAGATAGATTAAAAAAAAGAGAGAAAGAAAGAAGGCAGGGAGATTGGGATGGGGAGGCAATAAAGGAGGAAGGAAAGGGAGGAAGTGAGGGAAATAAAAAATTAAGAAAGAAGTGGTAGCATAAGCACAAATGGCAAGATTAAGTTATGGTTAGTAGCATACCAGCATAGTTACATAGATTGAGATCTCTGCAATAACTTTTAGGCTCACAGAAAGAAGAGAAATGGAGCAGTACTGTCAATATTGCTGTGACACTTGACAATGATCTAAAGCAACCTTCTTTTATTAGAACCCATCTCATTACTCTTACTTTATACATTTAATGCAACTTGGCAGAGCCAGCTTACCCCAAAACAATCCATAAAAGAAAACTATATATACATTATATTGTATTGTATATAAGCATTATATACAATACAAATGTAATTATATACAATACAAGTAATTATATGTATTTATATATAAATTATATATGGTCACAAATTATATATCGTATATCATATATTAATTATATAATTGTATAAATTATATATTTAGTGTACAATATATATTGATATATAAACACATGGTATATTATATATATGTTTTAGATATATATGTGTATATATACTACATGTATTATTTATATATAAAATGTGTGTGTGTGTGTGTGTGTGTGTGTATAAAAACATCACTATTCTAGCTATCATCCAAGATCTAGCTTTCTATGTTCTAGAGTTTTGATTACTGATCCTCAGATTTCATTTTCTTTCTCAGTCACTTTGTTCCTTGCTCACTCCTCCCTCCCAATGATGGCGCTTCGGATAATATCTAACACACTGTCTGGCAAAAAGCAGCTCATCAGTGCATAGCCATTGACACAGGAGTAAATAACTAACTACCGGATGGGCACATCACCTGGGCTTGGTTTCCCCAGCCCATTCTATTTTGTTTAAGTTGTATTATTTTTTCTTTATTGAGGTCCACAACAGTACAGAATTAGAGGCACAGGTTCTCACCTCCTCAGACTCATGTTTCCACACCACACCCACCATAAAGCACCCACCGTTCTCACCACAGCTCCTCCATTACAGCTTGCTCCATTCTTAGTATTCTCGAAGCACTTTCACTGACCCCATCCGTGTGTTTCCCCTATGTCTGGGCAATTCAGGCAGTTTGCTTCCCTTCCTTAGCCTGTATCAATTGCTTGCTTAACACTGTTGCCCTAGATGAATACACTTTAGGTTTCAGAGTAACACTGAATTTACACCCCCCCCCAAAAAAAAAGGTTTCAACATTGATGTGAACTTCAAAACTGCTACTTTTTTGTCCATCATTACACCCCAGCCAGGCACAGTTAGGTGACATTCAAAGAACTTTATGAAGCACCTGCCTTCACATTTCAACACACATCCTAGAAAATACTTTGGTTGTGGGATTAAATAGAATTAATTCCTCAGTCCAACTCACTGAGCCTCAGTGTGCTTCTCTTTCAAATGCGGATAATAAAAGCTCCCTAACAGAGCAACCTATATAAACAATATAATTGATGTAATGTACCTATCTCAACGTACAGTAACACATTAAAAAATGAAATGTCCCTTATATTCTGGAATCCATTAGATAATTTTAATATAATATCCTTAAGAATAACTAAACAAACCCTATAAAGACTCAAAAATGAATCACTACAAAACTGGTATATCGTAAAGATATAAAAAGCTAGTAAGTTTTAATAGTTGAAAGTATTGTGAAATTATTTTTTTGAAATATTATATATCTTTAAACTCTGAAATATTGTATACCTTTAAACTTATATTTACATAATACTAATGCACATTTGTCAAATATTAAGTTTTCAAAAACTGAGTTCCAAACTACAAATGCCAAAGAATTTATAAAAATCCTAAAATCAAAATGAATATATTTAGTGAAAAATTTATTCGTGCAATACTAACAAATTAAAGGTCATTTAGAACTATATGAAGTAATGCATACTTTCAATTTTATAAAATAAAACCTTAAAGGTTTATAGTATAGAAATCAAGCCATTTTTGCTATTTATAAGTTACTTAGACTTGTATATCTGAAAGAGATATTAGACTAACTGACCTCAATCTTTCCACTGAATTTTGTGATGTATGATGGATACCCTATAATAGTTCATGTAATATATAGCTGTTCTTTCATATTTGAATAAAAATAGCTTACAGAAGTTATAATTGCAATAAAAGTAAAAATATGAGTATACATTTATATAAATTATAACTATGATGATTTGAATATTTGTTTGGTATATAAATTTATGTGAGGCAGATATCATAGATTAAAAAAATAGGTTGGCCTACAAACAAAATAACACCATTATTATTCCAGTCAAAAATAACTTGTTCCATTTTTACTCACTAAACTCATCAATTCAGTACTTGTCAATATATTATTGCACATTCAATTGTGATTATCACCTCCTACAAATATATGAGAAATAAAGAAAAAACAAAGCCTTCAAAACTATCAGGGAACTAAAGGAAGATTTGACATGTTAAGTATCACTTTTCAAGAATTTCTCTTAAGTTTATATTTAAAGTATGATTTTCAATTACACAATATCTTAAGTATTTGTGAAAATTAAATTAAAATGTAAAGAAGAATTCTGATTTAAGAAACAGAATGTCAGAAAATTTTGTATGTCTTCTTTCACACATAAGACCACACTTTGTTTCTATTACATTATTTGCACTCACAAAAAGATAACACTATTAGGGGGGCTCCCTGGTGGCATAGGGGATAAAGTCCCAGCACTATCAAGCTATCCCCAGCCACTGTGGCAAGAGTTCAATTCCTGGCCAAGAAGCTGACCCACATGGCATAGCAGACCTCTCCTGTCTTGCCTGCTGCTCCACTCAGCAGTGATTTTCAGGAGATATGCTTGTTCTGTTCCCCATTTTGTCTCTGGTGAATAATCTCCCCACCTCACCCCGGCCTACACCCCAGTTCTTGTATGCATAATAAGCAAACAAACAAATCTTTTTTAAAAAGATAACAATTTTAAACAGATAAAATATTTGACGTCCCATAAAAATCACCAAGAAGAGGGAACCTGGTTTTCAGTACTCTTAACTGCTTCCATGCTATGAAGTCAAAGGGCAACAATCTTTGACATTTTTAAGAACTGATTACATTTCATAATGCCACCTGTCTATCTGGACAAATGTTTTAAATTATTTTATACTTACAATTAGAACTATTTTAAAATTTTATATATGTAACAATTTCTCATTACATGCAGACTCGTTTATGCAGAGTTCAGTGCTAAAGTATGTTCTTCCGGAGATTATGATACCTCCCATATGGATAAATGTTACTACAGAGATTATCATTTCCTTCAGTCAAATTATCACAACCAAAAGTTAAGTAACATGTAAAATGGCCTTTGAAAAATTGAAATATAGTATATTTCATAGTGATTTTTCCCACATACATGTTGATTCTAAGAACTTAAGAATTTAAGGATAAAGTGAAGATTAACTTTGGGAACCCCAGTTATAACTAGTAAATGCAAGTGGAATAAATGATCTCTTCTATAATTCAATGAGTAATATTAGTTCATTAAATGGATACTTAAATCACAGAATGTACTATAAAATCAACAACAGAAGATGAATCAAGAGTGATAAAGGTTAACATCTGCTATAGAATTATACTCACTGAAATGTATTTAGGGGGGTATGGAAAATGCACACCTGGTAAAGCTTAATTTGATTAATTACAGCCAACATGAATTTAGGCAGGGGAGATCATGCTTAATAAACTTTTACAATTCAAAGTTATTACTGCCACAATACACTGAAATCCAATTCATAAGTATAGCTAGATTTTAAGAAAGTTCTAGATAAAGTTTATCATCTGATATTAAAATACATATTAAATAACCACAAATGGGAAGTACAATGGGTTACAATAAATAAGAGGATATCTTCACAAGCAAAAACAAGATTGAAATATGTCAAACAAAGAAATTCATAACTGAAACAAAAACTCCATTCAAACCACATTTTTTATTGACCATGATGAAAAATGAACGTGGTTAACCATGAAAATATATTGTTATAACACAATATTACAAGGTTAGATATTGAGAAAAATAAAATATTATAGAAACACTAGAGTTGTGTAATTAGAAGATTATATTTTGAGGAACAGCTATTTTAGATTATGATTATTCCAGTTGTAGGAGTATCACTCATGTAGTAAAGCACAAAAACTGATGTACAGTTCATCACTATGCTGGTACAAAGTTAAATTACAGATCTCTAAAAGAAAGTTTTTCTTAAGATCTCTGACCATAAGGTAAAAATGAATCCAATTTATGCTCACATAACACTCATTTGTCCAAATATATTTAGAAATTATTTCATACTAGAAATTTTTCAAAAATGTATATTAAGCCAATCATTCAACCAACTAATAACCTATAAATCTATATGGTTCATAGAACACCTTTACAGTTATTTTACATTGTAATTGGAACCATGAAACTGTATAACATAACAGCATGAAACTTTAATTCATGCATATAAATTTTAACATTAATACACCATGATTTAATTTATATTAAGTATATATTCTAAATTTTTTGTAATAAATATCAAATGGCTTAATAATTTCTGAGTTAATTAAGAAAAAGGCTCCTATTATTTGGCTACATGTGAGAAGAAAGCCATCCTTTGTTAAGAATACATATAATAATAATGTAAATATGCATGTACACACACATGCGCGTGCACACACACACACACACACTAGAATGTGGTTGTTCACTGAAGCAACTCAAAACTATACAGTGTGTAAATATGTTCTTGATGAAATATAAATATGTTGGTGATGAAATTGGGCTGGGTTTCAACTCTTTCTCAGCAGTCCTATGTGTATTCTTAGGAAAATATGCCTTGATTTGGCTGATGTAAATAAAGTGTAATCTGATCTAATTATATAGTAATATGTCTGGAAAGAGTAAATGACACTGATGTTAAGGAAACAAAAATGCTAAAAGAGTTTAAGAGAAAGAATGCATTTAATGTATTTTATATAGGACTAATACTCAATTATAATAGAGAACATACAGTATTTTTATCATGCAAATAACTAAGTGCTAATACTTATTACTAGCATATCTAAATTTAGCTCTATCCTCATTCTAAAAAATGTTATCTTCTGTATTTGACAGAAAAGAAAACCAAGAAACCAAAGAGTTAAGTGCCAGGTCCAGCATCACACAAGCAAGTTGTGAAGCCAGGACTTGAACCTAAGCATTACAGCTCGGGACCAGGGCTGCCTGATAAAACAATGGGAGTCACATACATGATCTGAAATTTTCTGTAGGCACTTTGAAAAAAGTAAAAGGAAGCAGGTGACATTGTTATTAAAATAGACTTCATTTAAAATGAATATAGCCACATAATATAATTTCAGCATATATTCAATATACACAATTGTGAGGTTTTTATATTACTTTTTCACAATAGTTTTCAAAATTCAGTGTGATTAACACTCACAACACAAGTGTTCAATCACCCTATGAGACTACCGACTACCATATCAGCATGCAATTCTCTAAAACATGTGTTTTAAGGTATCAGACAGGCTGCCTCACAGGGACCTGGTCAAAAGGAACATGTACCCCCTCTGTCCCCACCCCGTCTCTTTGAAAAGAGCTCCTTCTATTTCTAGCTCTTGGTCTAAACCCACCAAGTGATCAACTGAAAACAGGATTGAGATTCCTATCTGGGTAAGAATATATGATAAATACACAGTGACAATTTCACCCACTTAATGGTTATATTTATGATAATCAGCCCCAAATTTTTATTTGGCTTATCAATTTGCACCTTGTTATTTTGGCTGAATCAACCCCAGGAAGGGTGCTAAACAGTAAATGCCCTGGTACAACAGGGTTTCTGGACTTAACTAAAGGGCACATTCTTCCTCACAGGTAGTGACCTTGGCATGTTTGAAACAGCCTGCTAGACTTTCTACTGTTTACTCAACAGGTATCTATTATTTACCCAAGTTAGTCAAATACAAATAAAACTATCTACTGAAATGCATATACAATATAAAATACAGAAAATCTATATACAAAATACAGAAAATCTATATTTAAAACAGTAAATATAGGAAAGGGTGTAACTGCCATCTCGTGAAAAACAGGATAACTTACATTTATGTCCATATAAATAATAAAATAATCAAGATCATACTAAATTATAAGGGTACAGGTAGTACTTGCTGAGTAATTCCAAGATGTGAGGATTATTTTACCGCATCACTATCTACAACATGATTCATAGTATATTGTTATTATGGGATACTGGCTGCAACGGAATAAAATACAGACTTGGCTGCTGACTAGTCAGAACACAAATTACAATACAAATAACAGAAGCAAATCATGAGCAATGGACAATCATGTCACTTTTTTCATCGTCTGCTGGTGACTGGTCACAATGAATCTGTTCAATTCATACACCCAAAGCACAGTCAAAAGCTATATAGCTTCTTTGTCTCCTGGTGATAAATTCACATGACATTTACCAAAAATAGATAATGAAACAGGGAACTGGAAAACAAATATGAAAAGTTCAAGGAAGAAACTAAAATTGATAACACTCGAAGTGAAATGCAAAACAAAGATAAATGAACTGATGGAAGGCATAACTGATTCAGCAATGAAGACACTGCGGTCATCAAAGATGCTCTAGGTAGTAAGCTAGAGGAACTTATTTAAGTAAAAATTGAAATAAGTGAGTAAATTTATTGTAATAAAAGGGATGAAGATGTTCCAGAGGAAATTATGCCATAAAAATTTCACATTTAAGTAACTCACATATCACAGTATATTGAAAGAGTGAAGAATAAAATGTTGAAAGTTGATCCAAACTTAGAAAGAAATATAACAATTCACCAAGACACTGGAGACAGAAGTTCACTCATGAGACTAACCATAAATTATACAAAGGAAGGCAGGCACTGTTCAAACTACTCCAGAGAAGTATTTTAAAAAGAAGGAAATCACTTTACTTCTCAGTATCTTCAATGTTTTAAACTACAGCATACTAAATCGATATTTGTTATATTCTTTTCATGTCTCCATAAATTTATGACCAAGTCTAAGAGATATTTGAAAGTCTTTAAAAAAAAAAGTTGTTAAATGTCACAGAACAATTTAATTTTTCCACTGACTTATTTTCTTACTTTCAGCTTGCACTGTCATTTTTATGATCTTGCACTATCATGCAACTGCCTCTATATGCTTTAAGAGATTCTTAATAATACTGAAAATGTGAAAAGAAATAAGTCTCTGAGAATTTTAAAATGAGGTGAATTAAAATATTTAAAGTAAATTCTTATCTATTCTGTCTGAGATAAAGAACATTGGAATAACTGGCAAGCACCCTTTTGTTAAGAATTTGTGGCACTGTTACCTAATGTATTAAATAAAATTAACAGTAAAGGCAAGAGGTTTTCTGTAAGACAAAGACAAAAGGCAAAGGGTAAGAAAACTCAAAAACTCTCCATGGATGTTCATTCCCATCGGATAATTAAAAACTTTTCTGTTTCTTATAAACAGATGTGCTGCTCTTATTCCCTTTGATACATGTCTGCCTCATTAGTTTCTTCTGTTTTGTCTCTCATTTTCCATTTATTTAATTTCATATCAGAGAGTGTAATATTCAACAACCAGCCCTTAATGAGTTTCACTTTATGTCTGATACTTGTGCTAGATTAACAATATAAAGAAAATACAACAAATCACAGATATCTGAAAGATACTATGAGAAAGCTGATACTCTCATGAAATCTGAAATAAAGGATAAAAATTAACATGATGATTTTCTTTAACAGGTTTTACTCAAGTATTTAGTATTTTGTGATATTTTTCTTTAAAATTGTCATGTTTGTTCTTTATATTTTCAGATACTCAATACCTTCATTTTTGTAAAAATGAGTATATTCTAAGTTCCTTATCAGTCTTACTTCATTAAAAATTTTTTTTCTTCCGGGCCTCCCTGGTGGCGCAGCGATTAAGGGCTGCGCTGTGGAGCTGTCGGCAGCTGCGATGAGAGTTCGACGCCCAGCCGGGGAGAATCCCACATGGCGCGGCAGACCTCTCCTGCCTCGCCCGCTGCTCCCCTCAGCAGTGTATTTCTGATCTGCCTGTTCTGCTCCCCACTCTGTCTCTGGTGAACCCTTTCACCACTCCACGCCTCTGGCCTGTACCCCAGCTTGTAAAAAAAAAAAATTTCTTCTATATTTAATTTATGAACATGTATTCTTATCTACAAAGTTGATATATTTTCCTTTTTCTTATCTTTTATAAAAGGTGAAGTTAACTGTATTTTTCCAGTTGAGAGAGAGGGAAGGAGCAGGGAAGGAAGGATGGAAGGAAAGAGGACTGTGACTTTAGAAATTGTTTTGAATAGTTTATATACTTAACATAATTAATAATTAGTGTTAAGCTAGTGCATATATGGGTGGTCAATTTTACACTAAATCAATAAGTGACATATATAATTTGCATCAAAGATACATCCTCAAATTAAAATACTAAATTGGAGTATAAGGAACCTATTGGTTGATTTATATTCTTTAACAATTACACTGTACTCCCATTTTAAAATTAGCATACTTTTAAAAATGTACATCTAATCTGAATTGACTGTGTATTTCTCAAGACATGAAAGACAACAATCCTACTTCAGGCAAGTGATAATTTAGCTAATCAACTGTTAAATAGTAAATTTCTATAGAGAAAACTAATGAATCTATTCCTTTTAAATGGCGAATATCAATGTTCATAAAAACTTAAAATTTTAGAAATCAGCGATTATGCCTTTAATATGCACCAATATTCTTTATTATTCACTGATTGTTTTATATCCCTATGGAAATTTTGCCAATTAGTGATGTTTAATTTGAATTTTCTTAAACCTTTACTAACTAATCTATTATTTGAGAACTGTATTTATACATGTTCATTTACATTTTTACTTAAGCCTTCAGATGTCATATCACATATCCTTGCAGAAAGCTACCCTGTGATACACAATTTTTAAAAGTTTGAAACAAAATTTTATGTTCATTCATTCTAAGTACATGTGAAAATCTTGAAATAAGTGAAATTCATAAAGCCACATAAATATTTTTCAATAAAGCAAATCTCAGTTTCTTGCACTACACTTGAAATTCTAAGGAACAGATTATCTAGAAGTTATTCTTAGTAAGCATATCCCTTACCTTTTAGGTAATAAAACTAAACAACAACAAAAAAAGCCCAAAATTGGAAATGTCCTTATTATTACCTTGTCTGAAAACTTTTTTTTTTTTTTTAGGTCATACTATATCCATCTTTTTTCCTGTGTACATTTTCTTTATATAATACCCAGATAATTATTGATTTTCTTTATTGCTTGCATTTCTCTAAAACAACTCAATGTTACTTAAAGTATATATTTGTGTACATAAGTTTGACAACAAACATTCAAATTTAATTGGTACCTGTCAATAAATTACAATTTGCAAGTTGTGACGGCTTTTTAGTATTCAACCTATATAACCAGTCACAATGTTAAAAATGAGTATATAACCTGTGGCAAAATAAGGTGCTGGGTCTATTCCCATTGAATTAATAAAGAAACATAGTGGAGAATGTGAACATAATTATCTCAGGAAACCAAATAAATACACATTGCAACTCTGATGAGATAAAAAGAAAAAAGATGAAATGAGAACTGAGGTAAGAAGGTAAGAACATTCTATGCAAAGAAAATGCCAATGATGTAAGCACAAAGGAGAGAAATAAGAAGAGCAGTTTAGAGTCTATAAAAGCATCACCTACAGAGAACAATGTTGCCAAATAAAGATGATAAAGATGAGTCTGTAGAAACAGACCATAACAAGGGAATTATCACTACCATAGCATGTTTATACTTTATCTCAAGAATGGTGGTATCATCATCCTTCCAATTTAAAAAACATGTTCTTTCTACAAATGGGACTAGAATGGATATGAACAGTAATGCCATGGTTTATATACAGTATGATGGTTTGTTCTATAATGGAGATAGTGAAGATGGAAACGAGTCGATGCTATCCATGAGAAGTTTATTTAAAAGGCCAAATCTCCACATTTTATTAATGGATTGTGTATGAATGAGTGAGTGAACAGAGGAATCCAAGATGTTTCTTTCGGGAATGTTATTTATAAATGTAAACTAACAGAACTTATAAAGTATGGGGATAAGAGCACAACGAGTTCTGAACTAACTGTATGTCATCTGACTAAAAACCCTAACAGGAGTCAAAGATTAGGGACAAACGTGCCAAACATACCTCCCTTCGACTAAGTAAGTCTGGCCCCTGATGAGGTCCGCTCCCCAGGGGTCCCAGGCTTTCTGGTGCCTTGCTGAAAATTTCCTAAATTTCTTTTGCAGGGGCAGGGCTGATGTGCTCTTTGAATGAGGTTCCCTAAGCTAAGAGCAGGACCCCAATGAGACTCATTCCCTCATTTTTCTGTTTCATGTTATTCTCTTCCAACTAAGTCAAAGGATCAAAAAATTATCTTGAAGATTTTTGAATCTTGTGTCTATGGGATCTTCCTAAAGACCTAGCGGGAGACAGGTTTTAGTAGGGTGACCTCATGACCATATCACTCTCACTGGCCAGGGTGGAATTTCTTTTAGGAAATTGTGTGATTGGTTCACTAGAATTGTCCTAACATGTTTCTTTTGGATGACTGCAATTACTCAAATAGACTGGAGTACTCCAAAATATTTGCCTGGATCTCCTTTCCCCACACACCCACAAATCCTAAGGGCAGCCCTGTTGCCAAGAACACTGGGGCAATCTATAATTCAGGAGAAGGGACAGAAATGTGTATCAGACGTAAGTGAAAGTGGAAAGATTATTGAGAAGAGATTTTTGACAGCAAGGTAAAGAGATGTATATTAAGCTGAAGTAATAAACAATTATTTCTTGAGTTGTATTAGAAGCAAAGTAACATCTGTTCCAGAAATAAGCATGACAGACCTTGACATATTGAGAACCAAGAAGAAGGCAAATCTTGATCAAGCATGTTTTCTTTTAATTCAGTTGCTGGATTCCTTTAGACCAAGAGAAAATTATGAAAGGATCAGCTTTCTATGAAATGTTGCAGGACAAGAGATCGGAGACTCAATATGATGATTCATGAATTAAATAAAGTGGGACAATTCATTGAAAATAAATTACTGAGGGCATTTTTGTTTCATTATTCATAATAATGAATACTGAACTTGGTATTTTCTCTTAATCCTACCTTCCAGTTCCTGTATTTTGTTTGTTCCCTGTTCCCTACTTCCTCAGTAGCATAAACTGAAGTATGCAGTTAAGTACAGCTCAATCTAATAAATAATCTGACTTCAAATAGCTCTTGCAAGAGTTTTTCTTGGAGAGACATGAATCAAAAGTCTGGCTGAGTTTTAAAAAGTGAACACAGTTTTATGTAAGCAAGAATTATTGGTTCATGTAAATACTTCACGGGAAAACAGAGTGAAATTGATGATACTGAGCAAGGAATTGCAGGCCACCAGGAATTTTATTATCCTTTTCCTTGTTTTCCCTTGAAGGGTCATCTACAGAATCTTTCATGTTGATACCCTAATAGTCATAACCCAAAGATCTTTGGCATGTGTCACCTGGATCCCTAACTAGAGAAGGTAGAGAAGCAGTTTCCAAAAGAGGAGATATGTTATTCCAGTGAAAAGGACAAAGAGACAAATACCAAATCAAGAGGGAGTAAGCAGAATCTCAGCCCTCCTTTAGCGCCTTCTGTTAAACACCCTTCATTTAAACCTTGAGCCAATTTGTTATTTGTATTAATTGATTTTCCTGGACATGACCACGTGTCCTCCTAATATTCCTTCAAACCTTGTATTTCTTGAAATCTTTGGACTTAGAAAAATTATGAAAACTTACTAAAATTTATGTGTACCATGGGTAATTTAAATCATTCTTACTTTGCGACAATAATTCTGTAGAATATTTCTAATTGACATTGTTCTGTTTTAGTATTCTATGTAAGTACTAAATTTTACTTAAATAAAAATATTTATAAAGGGATGTAAATAAAGCATTATTTCTATGATTTACCAATTGAGCTATATGTTAGTTCAATAACTTTGGAGCAGGTTTACAATAAGTAATTATATGTTATATATATGTACATGGCTTAGGGGAGAATCAAAGGGCTCAAATCCTTATTCCAGATCTCCCAATTTATGTCATGCCTTTCTCCTATTTTGATTTCACTGTGGAATAAAAATAATTTCAACTAACTTGACATTCATTTAACAAATTATTTCTATTCCATGTTCCAAGAAATGCTACTCCTTCTTGTGTTTCTACTAACATCTAGCAGGCGACTAATATGAATTGCCATCTTTATAAAATAAAAAATATAGTAATGGTTATGTCTACTGATTGAAAGATCAAATCAAATTATCACTGCAGTAAATTCTTCTAGACTAACCATATATTTTGTAACCTGGCAGGGTAAACTAATTATGCCTAATTATTTTTAATATTTGAATTGAAATTTTACTGAAGTTTTCAACTAAATATTCTAAGTTATTAAAGTTGATTAAATGATAATTCAGAATTTTCCTACCTTTAAGGTTTTTTTGGTCTACCATTACAGAAACATTTGACAACACTTTAGATAATACATTTTAATTAACTCTTAGTCAACAAACTTCATAATTCACTCCCTTTCTATTTCATAGATTTTATCAACAACTCTTCTCATTCCAGACAAGTTTTCTACTATCAATAAGAAGTCACTGCAAGATATTACCCATGCCAGGCACAAATAAACATATCTAACATAAATTCATCTTTAATTTATTCTTATGCTAACTATCAAATATCCACAGAGCATCTACTCTCTTTTAAACACTAATAACAGCTATATTCAAAACCAATCCCCTAACTAACAGAGAGAGTACATAAAAGAACAGTAACTTTCAAAATGTTCCTATGTACATCTTTTTGAAATATTGTCTATTAAACACTGAGACCTAATTAGGAATTGTATTCTATACTTTAATAGGTTCTATCTAGATTACTCTATTACAGTATCAGATAATTATGCATCTAACTACTGCACTCTAGGAAAGCAACATACAGTTTCAAATCTCTTTTCTTAGAATAACTGAGTAATACTTTGAATCATATTTATTATTCTCAGTAAAATGTAAATTGTTTCAAAACAGTTATGTAATATCATTTGCATTGCCATTCTGATTCATGACAAGAACATTTCTAAGGATAACTGTTTTTACACTATACTGAGTGAGAATTTCTAATTTTATACTTACTTGCATTTTATTAAAACCAAGTTAAGCACAGCTCAATTACTCATTTTAGAGTCCAGTTATAATGAGTGGCTAGCACTCCTAATTGAAAAGAATTTTATTCAATATGATATCTATGCCCTTGACTAAAGATATTCTGTTATAGGCACATTTGGAAGTAAGACAATATAGTTGTAACCTTTCTAGGATGGCAGAGAATTAAATGACTTGCAGATACACAGTGCATTTAAAAACCTACAGAATATAAAGGACACTAATCTTTAAATTATAGCTGGACTACCCACACACATTAAAATCAGCTTCAACTGTGTGCTACTACCATAAAAACAAGCCAAACCTATAGATAAGTGAGTCATGCCATATAATGTTTAAGCAAAGATATAATCCATACCTGCCACACCTACTGCTCAAAATCTACCATGTACGCGCTAAGAGCTGTACTGGCCAGGGATCAAGCATGAATAGAGCTAACCTTCTAGTGGTAAGAGACAAGAACTAAACAAACAAAACAACTTACAAAATTCTGGCAATGGAGACTACTCTGGAGAAAAAGCATAAAAGAGGGGGATGTGAAGGTGAGCTTGGGGGCTATCGATTTCCAGTTTTCATCAAAGAACTCACTGTAAAAATGACCTTTGCGAAAGTACTCAAGTAGATAAGGTTGTGCAATGCACATAGCAAAGAGAGAACACTAAGAAAGACTTTCTAGCAGCTGAAGGAATAGCAAGTTTGCCAGGGTGAATGGACATTAACGTAAAGAAGAGAAAATGGAGTGAGAAGCTTTCAAAAAGCTTGCAAGGTGCTTAGCTTTTATTCCTGAGTAAGACAGAAAACATTGGAAGAACCAACAGATTCAATTTAGGTTTTCAAAGGGTCACAGCCTCCCCTAGCTTTGCTTTAGTAGCTCAGTATCTTGAGCCATTAATATTTTTTTAATCCACAAGGTATATAGTTTTCAACTGCTTTTTCATGAAACACTCTGCAGATCGTTATGGTACAGTTACTAGAAGTTTCAAGACCAATATGTCATCTATCAAACAGATTTAAAATAATCTCCATGCTTACTGAAAGAAAAGTCACTTTGACTGCTATACCAACAGAGTATGTCAAGGGTAGACATGAGAGCAGGGAATATTCTAGATAAACTAAACACATAGCATTTACTGAAAACAAAATAAGGCTTGGCATATCTACACATGGCAATGCGCAATAATTTGCTCAGCAGAGGTTTGCGTAAATATTTGGATATCACTGTTTCTTGAATCAAGAATAGGGTTGCCCACATTGCATATGTCAAAATAGTTTGCAACCTGCTGATCTCCTAGAGGTAATAATATTTATTGATGCCAGAAGATGTTTAAAAAGATGAAAACAACAACAAAAACTGAATCATATAACTGTTTTAAATTAAAACCTTTCATATTAAAAATTGACATATTGAAAACATTCAGCAGATCTGGCAATACAAGCTAGGAAGATGGGGGAATGGAAGAGAAAAGCTGTGTTTCTCAAACTTTTAATGGGGAATTGTGAATGGCTGATTCATGCTGAATAAGTTTGCAAGGATTTATCATTCTCAATTATCTCCCAGTGGATGAAGAGCCTCAGCACAGATATTGAGAGAAGGTGCTGGAGACAGAAGCAGTTACACTCCACTTCCTGCAATCCTCCTAGTCCTGTCATTCATCATTTTCCTTGCTGCTGTTGGTACTACTGCATTGGCGCTTATTGGCTTTTGATTTTTCATTTTTGTACAATGTTTTCATTATTTTCCCCCGTGTAATTTCCCTAGAATTTCCACCACCAATTCACCCATGCACCATCACCATAGTCCCTTGGCTTTTGAATTTGTATTCCTTTATTCTCTATTTCAGAATATGGCTAAAATGAGTAACCGGATAGGCATTTTGAAACTAGGACTTGCAATGTAATGCACATAACAGACATATACACATGTATTCAAAAGAATAAAAATGATCATATTTTCCCATTCAAATATTGTCAGCTGACTTTCAGAAACACATGTCCAGACAGCTTCATGCTATGTAAAGAGCAGTGACAGGTCTCAATGGCAGATGTGATGAGAAGAGGTGCCAGATAGTAACTGAGCAATGTAAATATGGAGAAAAAGCAGAGAAGGCAGAGAGCAGTTGTTCAGATGTTTCCCAGCATCCAGCTCAAATTCCAGCTTCAGAAAAATTTACTGTAGCATAGGCAACTAGTTTCAGTTAGAAATGGATGTTCAGATAAATACTCAGCCTTGCTGTATCAATAGCTCCAGTGAGAGAATTTCAGAAAACCAACAGAAAAAAAAAAGTGGTGGTTTTTAATGTGATTCTTTATTGTGGGTTTGATTTCCACTAATAGCCAACAGCTGGGATAGATACGTTAGGGAGAGAAAAGCTCATAGACGTTTTCTGGCCAAAATAAGCAGATAGACTCTGAATTACAGCATAACTTTGAGAACAGCAAAATCCTACTGGGATGGTTTTTTCAGAAGACAAATTATCATTTTTTATTACATTTATTAATTTATTTTCTTCCTCTTTGTTAATTTTTGGACCGGATTTGATTTCTCCCCTCAGATGTGCTCCCGATAGTTTTCCCACCACCTCAGCACCTGTGAGGCATCACCACAGTGCTTTGAGCTCTCCCCTCCCATTTTGACTCCTCTCCCTCCTCCCCTGCTGTGTGCCTCAGATCTATGGTCAGCTTGCAAATTTTGTCTTTCTCCTGACCCTTTGTTTGGTTTCCCTATATTCCACATACGAATGAAATTATTTAATTATCTACAGTAATTTTTACCAAATACTTCTATTGGGGAAATCCAAATTGTATTCAGATAGATTTTTACTTTGTTGCCAGGCATACCTTATCTGATTCTAAATCTCCTGATTTGAGTGCAAAGTTTGAACAGCTAGTTCTTGCAATGAGCAAAACAAACAAAAGATCATAATGCCTTAGTAACCCAAATTGTCAATCTATGATCCCTAAAGCCTATGAGTGTAACTAATTATGGATGCATATGCTGAGTAAAACAGTTTTGCAAAACACTGATTGTTAAAATCACAAGTGAGTTCTGGAGAATTCACAGCAATTAATAGTCCTAATACTGAATTGGATACCTAAGTGTTGCTAAGTGACTAGATTTTAATTGTTCTCAATATAAAATTGAAATTTTATAGATGGAATATATACTACATTAATATTACAATATATGTATTCTATCTATGTACATCTAGATCTAAGCATACAGATATTTCTATATAATATATATCATAAATAGGTGACCTGATAAAGACATGTTATAAGGATAATTATATTGCAATGTAATAATGTATCAAATCATACACACCTTAAATTATAACAATGTTATGTGTCAATTATAGCTCAATTAAAAAAAAAAAAAACATAAACAATTCTCCAAAGATGATTCTGAAGAAAAAGTTCAATCGTAAAATGAACTTTTGGGACATTCAAAGTAAGTGTTCATGCAACATAACTGATCACAGGACTTGTGATATTTGTTTCAGTTTCCTTCTAATGTGAAAATCTGAGATAACATTGACTACTTTTAATGACATCTAAAATGTGTAAAATCTCAACATAAATTTTTCTTGAAAATTTACAGCGCATATTGCAACTTCATATCATCTAAACAGAGTTCCTGATGATTATACTATTTGATGGCCTAGATTGCAGTGCATTAAACAATTCATTTTGAATTATAGTTTTGGCATAAACCGGTATCTATTATTTCTGCTTTTGCATTATTTAAATTTTTATCGACATTTGTTTGGCTTGAAAAGGATGCAATGCTCCTCTTAAAGTGTTCTAGGTAATGCACTTTCTTAATATTTAAATTGATTGTTAACCTAGATCATATTTAACTATGTGAAAGTTAATTCACATACAAAAGAAAATCATTTATGTAGCATATTCTTGCTATAATACAATCACAATTCCACATCAGCATAGAAAACTGAAACATTTATTTCAAAATAAATTTAGAGAGCTTACATGTATTTGAAAGCTAATATTCAGATAATAAGGATGGATAAATTCTATGACATGATTAATTCTATGACATGATTAATCACTCTGTTAGGAATGAGTCCTTATGCAATCACACAATTATTGATCATCCACAAGATCAAATTTCCCCAAAATAATGCTGAAACAGACCTTTATCATTTCAACCTTTGCAAGGTCAAAGGTGACTTTAAACACAGGAGTTTCCTACTGCATTTTAAGGCTAGTTGTGGCCAATCCAACTGTGATTCATTCTTAGTGCATAACCAAATAATTTCATGATTTCTGATGTCACTGGGTTCCCAGACTTGTCTTATCACCCCAAATGCTTTATCTTCCTATGGTCCCCAAAGAAACAGATGGTACACTCAAACTGAGACAATGTATTGTTTAAAAAGAGACTGATCAGGAAGTCCTGGAGAAAAACAAAGGAAAGTTCAGGCACCAGGTATATGGCAGCAGAGTTGTTGCCTTAAGACCACTGGGAGTAAGGTTATCAGTCCAGAAGAGGAGAGAGCTGTGTGTACTGGGTGTGAGGCATTAAGGGCAGGGAACCACTTAAAAGAGGAGCTTAGAGAAATCTATAATCAGACCACCTCTTCAGTCTCTTGCTCCTCACTGGCTGAATCCAACTGAGTACTATGCAAGTCAGTTTCTGAAACAAAAGCAGGACAGGAAGAAGATGAGAGAATCTAAAGTGGTAAATGAAAGAGAGCAAACATAAATCTACAACACAATATGGAGATTATTTGATTATCTTAAAACTGGAAATGTCCTTTCTATTGCTAATGATTATCAGGAAGGAATGGTGGGAGGTGGTAATACATAATCTGAATCTTGTATTCTCATTTAATTCTTGCCACCTTTACTGGGAAGGCATGTTTTAATATTAGACATATCTTTAAAAATAGAAAATGTCACTATTGAAAGGATGGATTGGCTTCTGTTTGAAAAAATAAAGGATTAAAAAAGATTAAATTATTTAAATGTCAATGAAATCAAGCCCCATGTACACTGAATACAATTTTAGAGACTAAGAATAGAAAATTCCATACACAGCCATGCATTTGAACTTGGAACTTTTTAAAGTGTAACCTGTGTAGTTATAACATAAAACTGCTCTGTTCATATATTCTGGTAAATTAACTGTCCATTTTATTTAGGATTCACTACTTAAGCACCACAACTATTATCAGGCATCTTGTTCTTGAATGAAAATATTTCAAAGGGCCCTATTACAATTTTTGAGGTGGTGATATTTTGCTACATGGAAGCACCCTGCATTGCTTGTCCTGATGCTTACAGCAACCTGAAATCAGCATTTTTTATCTCAGGCCTTGTATTACAAAAGTAGTAGGATAGGAAAATGAGATAAACCTGCTCTAATCAGATAAAATACAGCATATATTTTGAATAGTTCTCTACTATATGTATGCAATTCTGCCAGTTGCAAAATACAGAATGCCAAACATATCATTGTATTTATCTCCTCCCTTATGAAGAGATGTCTGCAAAATAAGCTGTTGAGTCCAAAGAAGAAAGATGCTTCAGTCAACTTTTTTTTTATTTTTGTTTCCCTTCGTATCACCAAAGTATTCTCTTTTGAGACTTGATTTTATATGTCATGAACATGTAAAATATTCTCTGATACTTCTGTTTCCTTAAGTTCACGCCCATTATCTCATTTGCAGTAAATTTGTTTGGAGCAGTGAAGGTCATTATGGTCATGATGTCCATTTGTTATTTCTGCTAATCTCGTAAGAACAACAAGCTGGGCTTGCACAATGGGATAAAATACAGTAGCCCTTTTAAACAAGGGAAAAAGTAATCTTTCATATGCTGACAAACTGTGTCTCAGAGCACAGACCCAAAAGAGTGTTCACCTTTCTCATGATGACATCACATTCCTCAACCAAAAAATAGTCCTGGGAGTCAGAACTAAAATATCTTATTCATGGTTAGATGAAAAACATTCAGAAGCAAGGGGTGCTCAATTTGTTGCAGTTCTCATCCACATTTAAGTAACAATGAGATTTAAAGATTTTAATTAGTTACGTGTAGTAATGTCAATATCTTAGTTATAATAGTATAGCATAGTTTCCTGAAATTTACAACTGGAAAAAACTGGGCAAAGTGTGCAAAGATTTTCCTTTTATATTAATGATCATAGTTAATTTATTCCTATGTGTTGAAACCTTGGTGGTCACAATATTTGTTTCCTATTTCTGTGTATTTTGCAATGATAGCAGACAGACTTACAATTGGAAGAATATTATCCTACCCATTTTAAACAAAGAAAAATAAATCATTCTCCTAAGTTGACAAGCTGTGTTTCAGAGTGCAGGTCCAGAAGAGTATTCACTGTCCTTGAAATCACATCTCATTTCTTGAGCCAATATAGCCATGGAAGATGAAACTAGATTCCTGAATCATGGGTATATGGGCAACATTCAGAGGCAATGGGTGTTCAGTCTTGCAGTTCTGGATCCAAATTAGAGTTACACCATGATTTAACAAAAAAGCAACCAATCAGACTGTACTAATTTGCATTTTTCTATATTTGTTTTCAACCCCATAAATTCTCCTCAAATACTGCGTAGAGCCCCATTCCTGGCAGTACTGATTTGAGAGCACTGCCTCCAGCCTCCTAACAGGCAACCTTGCAATAAACAGATTCTGTTTCAAAAGTTGGTGGCATGGTTTATTGGCTTTGATTTGATAGTTCCTTGTAAAAACCCACATTTGTCCAATGTGATGGTTAATTTTAGGTTTCACTTTAACTGGTCCAAAAGATGCCCAGATAACTGGTTAAATGTAATTATTTAGGGTGTTTCCAGAAGAAATTAGCATTTGAATTGATGAATTGAGTAAAGCAACTAACTGGCCTTCCTCAATGCATGTGGCCATAATCCAATTGTTTGAAGAGAACAGACTTGGAGGAACACTGAAATCACTCTGGAACTGACTCCTTCACTAAGTTACTGATCTTCCACCGCAGAACTTCTTGTTCTTGGGCCTTCAACCAGGATTGGAATCTACTACACCATTTGCTCTCTAGCTCTCAGACCCTCAAAGGACACTAGCGGTTTCTTGGGTCACCAGTTTACAGAAAACTGATCACCAGATCTCTCTGCCATCATAACTTCATAAGCCAGTATCATGTAATAAATATACCTTAAAATCATTTACAGTGTTACAAACCAACTTTACCATAATTTAAAAAAAAAAATCACTTCTAAAACAATAAACAAATCTTTTCTGAGATTCCGCTCTCCATTCATTTCTCCTACTGGTTGTGTTTCTCTGGAAAACTCTGATTAATACAACATGTGACTCTAGAATTGCCCCCAATATAACTTATGATTAAATAAAAAGAGATTTTTAGATATTTGGAATCTAAACGTGGCTTTATTGTCTGTGAAGAAATAGTTTCAATTACCTGTACCTCAGTTTTCTTTCCATAAAATGGAGATGATAATTACTGTAAAGGTACAGCTTTATTCATTCAGTTAGCAGTTCAAACACCAAGTGTGCAACAATTCCCAGGTATTAGTATAATATACTGGGAATACAAATGATACTACTATAAAGTCCCATGTGAAGTGCCACTTCTGTAACCAAATCTAATGTGGACCCTTTGACTATTGCACACAGACAGCCCAAGTCCATGACAATGGCTTTGATAGCAGGGACAAGGCTCTATTACATGACTGGTCAAGTAAGGAGAGAGGAGCAGGCTCAAGTCTTCCTCCTTGCCCCTTACCCGGCTCGGGGCTCCAAACAATGAGTGGAAGGCAAAAACTCTATAGGTAGGTCAGGGCATAAGGAGGAGGGATGTTCCCAAAAAGTCATTGTAGTGGGTGTTCGTGCCTTTTCATGGGTACAATATTCAGTTTTGAGGGGAGTGGTGGAGAGGAAGACGTTTAGCATTTGCTCGACTGGTGGTCTGACAAACGGTTATTACACCACCAGTGCTTCTTCTAAATGTGGATGATCTTGTGCCCTAGCACAGAATGCTCAATAACCTCTTAGAACCTGCTTCTCTCAGTTCTTACTGGCTAGGCCCTGAAGGCCTTGCAAAAAGAAGAGCTTGAAAAAAAGGGGAAGGAGATAAATGGGAAGAGGTGATAATGAGCATGATTTGACTATTCCTTGCAAAATAGGCTTGACAAGGACAACATGTCTGACCATGGTTCCATTATTATTACTGCTGCTATTGCTACTAACTGAAATGGAGATTCCTGAACTAAAGAAATGAGTAAGTAAGAAAGAAAGTCAAATTAACAGATATTTTGTTCTGACAAAGGCCATGGTTGAAAGCTAACAGAGTAAAGACAAATCCTCTCAATCAGATTTTCAGGAGATGTTAGAGAGATTTTCAGAGAACAGAGTATTTGTCTACAATCCTGAAACTGCCTAAATATCCAAGAAAAGTAGGACTTTTCAGGCTATAGGTGTGTAAAGGCAAATTCTCAGAGACCTAAGCGGTAAGGTGAATCTATGAAGATCTGAGGAATTCAGTGTAGGTGGAATACAGAATAGGAGAAGGAAAAACTGTAGTTTTACTGCAACAAACATGTGACATAAGGATAACCATAACAAATCAATCCAGTAAAATCTTCAGTTGACAAGCCTCCCTGGTGGCACAACAGGTTAAGTCTCAGCACTATGAAGCTATCCAGAGCCACTGCTGCACAAGTTCGATCCCCAGCCAGGGAACTTCCCACATTGTGCAGCAGACCTCTCTTGTCTCTCCTTCTGCTCTCTGCATCAGTTTATTTCAGTTGATCTTCCTCTTCTGCTCCCCACTATGTGTCTGGTAAACCCTCTCACGCCCCCACACCTCTGGCTTACACCCAGCTTGTATGAATAAATAAATCTTTAAAAAAAAAAAAAGTTTCTTTAAAAAAAAATTCTTCAGTTCACACCAAAGAAGCAGATAAGATCCAAACTTACCTCTACAGTTCATGGCAAATATAAAGCAATTTAATAATCATTAGTTATAGTATTATTAGGTATAATGGCAGTGCTATTAATAAAAATAGTAGTGATATTTAGTATAAATATTAATGACTTTAATGAAATTTCATTTTTTTAATGCTAGCTATATTTCAAATTAAATTTAATTATCATCGGGCCTCCCTGGTGATGCAAAGGGTTAAATCTCAGCACTGGTGATGCAAAGGGTTAAAGCTAATGACAGCCACTGCAGCAGGAGTTCAATTTCAGCAAGGGAGTTAACTTGCATGACACAGCAGACCACTCCTGTCTCATCTGCTGTTCCCCCTCAGCAGTGTACTTCAGTCGATCCGCCTGTTCTGCTCCCCACTCTGTCTCTGGTGAATCCTCTCATCCCCCACCCCCACTCCTCTGGCCTATACCCCAGTCCTTGTATGCATAAATAAATAAATGTTTAAACAAATTAAAAAATAAATTTAATTATCAGCAAGATAGAGAGGTTAAACTGTATGTGAAACTGGACATACAAGTTAAATACCACTTATGTCAATGACTAGATGATAATCCATGTTTTTTAAAATGAAATTATTGATCAACTCTTCACTATAGAACCAACTTGAATCCATATATCATTAGAATCAACAAATCCTTTTTGAATTGTAACAGATACAAAACATGGGGAATTCTTAATAAATCACTCTCCTTTGAATTCCAGGAGCTCACAGAGACTAGTCCAAAATAATTCAAAGAGTAGTAAATGTGATAGGAATGAATCAATGTTTTATAATGATGCTATCAATTCTGACTTCGGTGCTCCGAGACAAAATTTTAGTACCATTAGTCACATTCCAGATCAGACTGCTCCAAGATATGCCGAAGTAACATATTGATAATTTCTAAGCAAAGAAATAGTCTCCTAAAAGCAGGAATTTCTCTGACCTTCCTCTTTCTCTGTCCCCCCTACAGGCAGAAAATAAATTTCTATGAGAAAGGCACCTTCCTTGCACAGATTTGAAAAGACACCCTTATCTTCAGGGACAGGATTGGGGCCATGTAAAAACAAGTTCTGCTTAATTCACTGAATTAGTTTTCCAAACCACACTAAAGAATTTCTTGACCTGTATACTCCTTGCAGGAATTTATTGCTTCTTTGAGTACAAATCAGACATACAGGTTTAGTCATTCACTGGGTTCCAGTATTTTATGGCCCTCCATGTACACAAAATCATATCTATTGTGTCTCTTGCTAATCTCTCTTGTGTCTATAAATGTATAATTTATACTTCCTTGGCTGTAACCACGGAACCAAAGGAGACGAGGAAGAGATCCCCCACAAATTTCCCTTACACATTTCAAGAATGAACATTATTTTTCTATGCAGAGACAGCAAGGGTAGGGCAACTGAAGCACAAAGAAGAAAAAGTAGATGAAGTTAGAAACCAAACATTTTACTTGGAGAACAGTGAATGGAATGAATGTGTGAAAAATGTTGCATACATAGAGTGCTTGATGGTGAAAGAGAATTTGTGGAAAACAAAGGAACATGGTGCTATTGTCACAGACTGGGGAAATTCCTAAGCAGATGTGTCTTTTAAGAATACATTCTGAGGGGGCCTCCTGGTGGTGCAACAGGTTAAGCTCAGCACTGTGGAGCTGATTGCAGCTGGGTGTGAGTTTGATGACTGGCCAAGGAGATTCCCACATGGCACAGCCCACCTCACCCACTGCTCCCTTCAGCAGTGTATTTCTGAAGATCTGCCTGTTCTGCTCCCTACTGTCTCTGGTGAACCCTCTCATCACCCCCACACCTGTGGCCTGCACCCCAGCTTGTATGCAAAAATAATATTTTTTTTTAAATGAATACATTCTGAGAATGTGAGGGACAGGCAAGGTCATAGAAATGATTAGATAAAACTGTATCAATAACACAGAAGTGAGATGGTTATGATCTGAAGGAAAAAGAAAGCAGAAAATGCGGGAAAAGGACATATCAAAACAAATTAAGACATGGTAATTATTTTCTCTCCAATTATTGCAATATTTGGTTTATCTTCTTAAAAATGTTCACCATAAGCTCTCTTTGCAGCATCAACTTTTGATGCTACAGTCTTCCCCTCTGAATATAAATTTCTTGAGCTCAAATATGCATTACTATCTTTAAAATATCTATAAATCCTGCCATGGTCTATTACTCATGTCAGTGGCTTGCTAAAAGTCTAATGAATAAATGAAATTTTCTTTTAACAAGGAGAAAAGTGAAAATTATCTCTAAGATGAAACAAGAGTTCAGAATAATGAGTTCATGTATAATTAAATCCAAAAATACTACTTTTGCACATCTAAATTAATATAACAGCTTTCTTTCATTCTACAACCAAAGGAAAATCACCAATGTACATACAGTGAATTATTTGTAATTTCAGACTCTTCATCTCCTTTCCCTCTATCCCAAAAAGAAGGGTGACAAAATAATTAACACAATGAACTCATCATCTATTAAACCATTATGGTTGTTACACAGTTAAAAAAAAAAAAAATATATATATATATATATATATATATATATATATATATATATGTAACCATGTTTCAAATGCACAGAAAAGCACTCATAGACATACAAAACACATTTTTTACCCTAAAAACTAAAGTGAGTCTAAATTAGAGGAATAAAGAAATAGTAAATGCTTCTAGTTTATTGTGTATCACCATAGGACAGAAATAAACATACTTTCCTTACATGTGAATAAAGTTTTACCTAAAGTTAAAACATATTTACAGCATGATACAAATTAGAGGTTTACTGACTTCAATTGCATTATCACTGTAAAGTAATTGCTACCATTCTTTTAACTTCAAAACAAAATCTGATTGCAGGATGCTCAAAATGAAATAACTTTTAGAACTCACTGTAGTATCCCACCTATACCTATTTTAAAGAGTCAGGAGTAACTTAGTCTGGGAAAATCAAAATAATTTTCTCCATAAATCAAAGAGTAAAATGATGTGCCAGTAAATGAATAAAACTGTGTACCAGAAAATATTTACCTATATTCTATTACTAAAAATTTGCTAAAATATACCTGTGACTCTTTTGCAATGGAACTTGTAAAAGCACATCTGAAATTCATCTTAAGCTTTCGAATTGCTGCTGCAATATGTTTGAACTACTTTATTTCCTCTTATAGGAAAAACAGAATCTTTAATTCTGTACTTTTCTTCAGTTTTTACTTTTTTACAATTTGCACTGTAAATATAAATTAAAGGTACTGGATTACTTTTTAGTTTAAATAAAATTGGTTACATATGAGGATTATAACGTGTAAAGTGTTAAAACTTGAAAATATAATGAACCTTATAAACAGGAAATTGAGAAACAATACAGAGAAATGGGTTTGTTTTTATTTTTGCGCAATTATCAGTAAATAATCATTACTCAATATCTTCTCAGTTCATGTTTCTAATCTTCTTTCATTATATTGCAAAGGCAATTGAGTACCTACCCTATTAAGAAAAAAAAACAAAATCTACAACAGAGGGCAGAATATTTTCTTTAATTTAGGTTTAAATTTTCTTCTACAACATATTGGTAGTAAGTAAAACACTAAAACGTGCCACATATATCTATCAAAAAAAATCAGCCCTGATTGCAAATTATAGATTAATTAATCCATGATAGGCACTTTATCTAAAATACTCTGTTAGAGACCAATGGAATAGAATAGAAAACCCAGAAATAAATCCACATATCTATGGACAAGTAATTTTTGACAAAGAGGCAAAGAATATGCAGCAGAACAAGGTCAGTTTGTTCAATAAATGGTGCTGGAAAACTGGACTACTACTTGCAAAAAAATGAAGCTAGACTACTATCTCACACCATGCACAAAAACTAACTCAAAATGGATAAAGGACCTGAATGTAAGACCTGAAAAAATAAAATACATGGAAGAAAACATAAGCAAAACACTACACAACACACACCTCAGTAAAATCTTAAGACGCATCCCCCAAAGGGAAGATAGTGAAGGAAAAGATAAACAGCTGGTATTACATCAAACTAAAAAGCTTCTGTACATCAATAGAGACTTTAAACAAATCAAATAGACACCCGACCGATTGGGAGAAAATTTCCCCACACAATACAACCAAAAAGGGACTGAACACTAAAATCTACTAAGAGCTCACAGGACTCAACAAAAACAAAGTCAACAATCCAGTCAAAAAGTGGGCAGAAGAGCTAAAAAGACACTTCTCTAAAGAAGAAATGCAAATGGCCAACAGATATATGAAAAATGTTCAAAATCACTTATAATCAGGAAAAAGCAAATCAAAACCACAATGAGATACCATCTCACACCATTGAGAATGGCACATATTAAAAAAAAAAGGCAACAACAAATGTTGGTGAGGATGTGGAGAAAAAGGACTCTCCTACACTGCTGGTGGGAATGCAAACTGGTCCAACCACTACGGAAAGCTGTACGGTGGTTCCTCAAACTGCTAGAAATGGAGCTTCCATATGACCCAGTAATACCACTTGTGGAAATCTACCCAAAGACTACAAAAACATTAATCCAAAAGGATACATGCACCCCTATATTTACTGCAGCACTGTTTACAATAGCTAAGATATGGAAACAAACCCAGATGCCCAAAAACAGATGACTGGATCAAGAAGATGTGGTACATATACACAGTGGTATACTATTCAGCAATCAAAAATGATAAACACATGCAATTTGCAGCAACATGGATTAAGCCAGAAGGGATTATGCTAAGCAAATATGCCAGAAAGAAAGAGAAAAATATCAAATGGTTTCACTTATAGCAGAAATATAGGGGAACCAAATGAGAGATATTTAGTGAGGGAGGGGGAGTATGAGGGCTCAAAATGCATGCAAGAAGAGCACAAGGGACTATGGTGGCAGTTCATGGGTGAATTGGTAGTGGGTAACCTACGGGGAATACACAATAATGTAAAAGACATAAATAATAATAGTAAGAAGAACGAAAGAAAATAGTCTGTCAGAAAGTTTTCTTGAAAGGTAGGTATTATTTATTCCTCTTTTTCCTAAATGAAAATATAAGACTTAAAGTAGCAACTTGCTCCAGATCACAGATTTTGTATACAGTAGGAAATTATTTAGAATCTGATTGTTCTGCTTTGTCTACTCAACACACTGCCTCCATTTCTCTGATAAACAATCTCTGATAATGAAAAGATATCATCCCCGACAATGTGGCCAGTTTCAGTCACTCACTCTCTATGTCAATGCATTCACTTGCAAAGGAAAGTCTTCACTCAATTAATTCTACAAACTTCTCTGGCCAGATAAAAAAGGGAAACTGAAAAAGGTGTTATGCACCCAATACTTCATGGACCTCTACCCATTTTGTTCCAGGATAAAGGGTCAGTTTGAGTAAAATTATGTTGCTTTTTTAGTGGGCAGAAAAAAACCACCCAGTTAAGTACATGTACAGTTTTTCATATTCACAGATTTACTTATAAGAACTCTAAAACTGTATTTTATGAATCATATGTAATACTGAGTGTCAGGGAGCTGCTTTATTTTCAAATCAGTAATTTCCAGAAAGCAAGAAAAGTAGACTGACCCACTTTAAAATAAATGATAGAGATGAAACAAAGGAAGAAAGCGGGAATGACACATTTCAAATTTCACTGACAGAGCTATAAACATCTTTAAAAGAGAAATCTAGACAAAGCAAAATGGCACAAAAGAAAGTAGTAAAAAAAAAAATTAAATGCCTCTAATTTTCTCACATTTTTTTGCAAGTATACGCCTGGAATAATTACTTAGTGAGGAACTCAAAGAGATCAGAATAGAAGCTCAAGACATCTTTTTTTTTTAAGTTTATTTTTTTAGTAAATTATAAGAGTCTAAGTTTCATTATGTGCTACATTAAATGCATAGTCAGCTTTAAAAAAATTTCCATGAAAGCACTACAGAAGAATGTTTTCAGTTCATTTCCCTTGTAATAGAAATTATACTTTTATCGAATTTCTTTTGAAAATGCTGATCTGGGTGATCATATTCTTAAACTATATCATCAAAGTTTCCAATTAAAAAATAAGTTTCTCAGTTTCTCTTTAGAGAAGCTTTCTATTTTTTTTTTTGGAAGTTTCTCTCATTTTATATTTCTGGATTGAATCATGTTCAAATGAAATTTAAAGATTCAAACACTCCAATAAAGGAAAGTAAACATAATATTTAAAACATGGGCAATTATAGCTATAATGTGACTTTGCAACAAAATGTTTAAACAGCATGCTGAGGATTCAGGTCACTGCCATGCATACTATCAAAACCTGTCTACCCTGCCTCAAATCAGACTATCTTTATAGATAGCCCCTACATTTGTTTAGGAAATGACAAGACACAAGGACATCCAAAGGCACCTTGCTCAAATTGATTATGAATTAATAGAAGCTGTCCTTCTTTTATCACCTTCTTGCTTTCATGTCTGATACAAAATGTGGCGTCTGCTAGGTATTACACATGTAATGCAGTGGAGTACGACCTATGGAGAACTTACTCACCAATGCATACTGGCTTTATCCATCTCAACAGTCACTTATGGTATTTAGTTCTTGATATCTTTCAGTTTATTTTTTTTTATTTTTGCATACAAGCTGGGGTACAGGCCAGAGGTGTGGGGCAGTGAGAGGTTCACCAGAGAGAGTGGGGAGCAGAACAGGCAGATTGACCGAAATACACTGCTGAGGGGAGCAGGGGGCGAGGCAGGAGAGGTCTGCTGCGCCATATGGGACTCTCCCCCAGCGTGGCATCGAACTCGCACCTCAGCGGCTGACAGCTCCACAGTGCTGCACTTAATCCACTGCGCCACCAAGGAGGCCCATCAGTTTATTTTTAATTAAAATATTTTAAATTATATCATATTTTCCCAAATAACAAATTGATGACAATTACATTTCTTTACACACCATAGCACTGATAGGAATACGGAGTCTTTGCATGTATTTCTAAAGAGATTAGGCATTAAACATGGATTAACTGTGACAATTTCAATATACAATTAGGGATGTGTAATTCTATCAAATCAAGGCTAACAAAATAAAATTGTAGTAAAAATATTACAATGTAAGAAACTGCTAAGAACACTGTATGATAGAAATGGCTATGACTAGAGAATTAGGAGATCTTAATTCTAATCCCGACTCTAACAAAAGTATTGGACCCTCGGCAAGTCATTTAAATCTTCCATGAGAATTTCAGCTTCCTCCTCTGTCAAATAAAAATGAACCTGCATAATACATATTGTAATAATAAAGACTACCAATAGAAGTGTATGTTTGACTTAATGGTCATGTGAAGTGTCCTATAAATATCTGCATTAAATACACTAGACAAGGTCACCTGAAGATGTTCCTATAAAATGACATATTGTCCCATTATGCCAAGGTGGCAAGGGAACTGGTAAACTAGAAACTGGTGGAAGATGATTTCCAAAACTGAACTGCCCAATAGAGCTACAGAGTGAGCTTTGTGCCTCCACATAGGAACCTCTCAATGACTAAATGTCCAGTGAAAATCAGAGCCACTATACTTCTAAGAGCGAGCATGTGCAGGGTCTTATGGAAATGCTGAGTTACTGCACCAAGTTCACTGCACTCAGCTATGCATCAGGACAGAATACCACACTGGACTTAACACGTTGTAACACAATGGCAATAAATTACATTTCTAGAGTCAAGTTACTACTTTTTAAATGATGATATGCAACTAATGTAATAATGAAAAAGAAATACCTGATTAAGCATATCTATATTTGAAATTCTTTATCTAAAACTTTATATAACAGCACACTACCAACTATAAAATTAAATTACCTGAATATCTTCACAGAGTATTTACAGTATTAGAGAATAGAAAGCAGAAATTAAAATAAATTAAAAAAGAAAGCTTGGTGAATAAAATTTTAAATATGTCCAATAATAGATGAATAAACAAAATGTGTGTATATATGTGTGTGTGTATACACATACACACACACACACACACACACGTTTACACACACATACACTGAAATATTCAGTCTTTAAAAATATGAAGGAGGCCCTCCCTGGTGGCACAATGGGTTAAATGCAGCGCTGTGGTGCTGTTGGCAGCTGCCATGCGAGTTCAATGCCCGGCCGGGGAGAGTCCCACATGGCACAGCAGACCTCTCCTGCCTTGCCTGCTGCTCCCCTCAGCATTGTACTTCAGTCGATCTGCCTGTTCTGCTCCCCACTCTGTCTCTGATGAACCCTCTCACTGCCCCCCACCTCTAGCATGCACCCCAGCTTGTATGCAAAAAAAAAATAATAAAAATCTTTAAAATCTTTAAAATAGCCTGACACAGGCTATCAATACAATATGGATGATTCTTCAAAACAATAAGAGGAATAATCTAGTCACAAAGGAAAAGCACTGTATGATTCTACTTATATGAAGTGCATTCATAGTCAAATTCATAGAAAAGACAGTAGTTGCCAGGAACTGTTGGCAGAAGGAAACTGAGAGTTATTGCTTGTGTATAGAACTTCAGTTTGAAAAGATGAAAAAAGAAACTCTGGAGAAAAATGGTGTTGATCATTGCATAACAACATGGAATTAATTAAGGTCCCTGAACAATACACTTAAAAATGGTTAAATGATAAACTTTATATACATACGGAGAGGTATAAGCCTATACTTGTGAATCATACAATGTTGTTAACTACTGTTTTTTCAATAAAAAGTAATATAATGAATTTAATAAGCTTTATTAACTATCTAGTTACCACATTAAAAATATTATAAATAAAATTTAAACCCACGTATACAAATGTTTTATATTTATAGAAATGAAATAAAAGCATATTAAAATGGATATCATACCAACACATTTTAAGCAATTTAAATTAGTATTAATGGATTTTCAACAATTTCAGATATTTAATAATATAAACATGATTTCCACATTTGACAGTTTCAATGTAATATTTTCAGACCGTTTTCCCTGTTTATAGTAACATCCATGTTAGCAGAAAGTCTAATTAGTATGTCCATTAATCAAAGAGACAAGAAACTAAGTTTGAAGAGAAGTTGAAGAAAAAGAAACCCTCTAATATTGTTGGGAGGAATATAAATTGTACAGTCACTCTGCAAAATTGTTAAAATTTTAAAAGTTAATGAAAATTTAAAAATAGAATAACCATATTACCCTGCAGCTCTACTTCCGGGTATCTACATCACATCCAAAGAATATGAAAACACTAATTCAAAAAGCTATATGCCACCCTATGCTATTGCAACACTATTTATAATAGGTAAGATACGGCAATAACCGAAGTGCTCACAGAGAGATGAATAAAGATGTGGTGTATAAGAACACTGGAACACCAGTCTGCCATAAAAATGAAATCTTGTTGTTTGTGTAAGAGGGTGGCATTTTCTCTCCCTTTGATACCAACATAGTATTACAATTGGTGGTAGTAATTTTTACTACTCATGGTAGAGTCTATCTTTGCATAACTTCATTAGGTAATTTCGTGGTCTAAAGAACTTAGGAACTTGAAATGTGTTTCATCGTACAGCATTGATTGAAATTCTTCCAGGAAGTGGATTTGGACTGAATCAAGAAGAAGATAACCTATTGCTTTGTTTGTAGGGTTCCAGAGACCTCCAAAGGAGGTGAGGAAGCTTGCCTCCATTGGCAGGACTAGACAACCCGGAAGAAGAAAAAGCCCTGGTAACCTCAAGAAGAGGAAACTCAGGTGGAGTCTGGTGAGACCGACTTTGTTCCTGAAGCCTGCATGGACTGGATGTGAAGAGTTCACTCTGATCCTCTATGAAGGGCTCCAGTGAAGCCAGCTGAAATTGCTGCCCTGTGATTTTGTGCAAAAATAGGTAAAATAGTCTAACAGTAAATTCAATTTGCAAGCGTTTTGCTGTATTACTGGATAAAATTGGTATCAAGGTGGATAGAACTTGTTTTTAGATAAGTTAAACCAGTTTATAAAAATTTTTTTCTTGTAATTTGATACATTTGCTGTTGTTTTGGCTAATGGCTCCAGATGTTTTGTTTTTTTCTTTTGACATGGACTGATAAACCCTGTAAAAAAAAAAAGACTGTCTCCTAGGACTACACCCTGTAATCTGTGCCACTGTAGATATGGTGGAATAAAAATTAAAAGGGGGGATTATAAGAGGGTGGTCCCCAGGAAAGGGGGAGTGTTCCAGGTTCCCTGCCCCACCCTAGGGAGGGTGGATCTGAGCAGGAGAGATAAGAAGCTGGAGAAGGAAGGAAGCAGGATGGAGGCCAGAAGAGGCCCAAGGAGCAGAGAGATGTGTAAAGAAGCTGCACTGGCCTGGACTGAGACAGATGTGGAAGACCCGTGGGGAGGTGACTATGGCAATGTTGATCTTGATTTTGATTTTGCTCTTTTTCTCAGATTTTTGTCTGGCTGTTTCTGACCCTTTTCTATGGGTCCCTGCTGAAAGGTGTTTCAGACTCGTGGCAGGCTTTCGGGCCTTGCTTTGGGCCTATCCCATTTGGGGGGCTTTTGCCCACAAGGTGATGGGTAACTTTGGGGTGTTTAGTTCAGATATTATATTCTTTGTCTTTTCTGTATATCACACTAATTGCATTAAAGTTTCTTTTCCACTTAAGGCCTTATATGTTTTGTACTGACACAGCAGAAGGCAGAACCTATTTAAAGCAGGCAGGTTTTGGAGCTTCTGGGCTGCCCCTTTCCCTGCCCTGTAACATTTGTAGATCTTGTACTATGAACCCCTTACTGAATGTATGATGTGTAATTATTTTCCCCCAGTGGTTGGGTATTTTGTTTTAATGTTAGTTTCTTTTACTGTGGAGAAGCATTTTCAGTTTAATGTAGTTTCATTTGTCTATTTTTGCTTTTGTTTCCCTTGCTTTGGTGGTGGGTGTGTTGTGGTAACACACACCTGAAGAGGTGTGAATGTATACAACTAAATCACACAGTGCTGTACACCAAGGTTGCCTTAGTAAAATAATAAAAAAAGATGAAATTTTGACATTTGAAGCAATATAGATAGGTCTTAAGGGAATTATATTAAGTGAAATAAGTCAGAAAAAGACAAGTGCTGTATGATTTCACTCATATGTGGAATAAGAAGCAGCAAAGCAAATAAACAACAAAAGGAAAATAAACCCTTAGATTCTGACACAATGGGAGTTACCACAGGATGGGGAATAAGTTGATGGAACTGGTAGAGGGAGTCAAACGGATGGTATTAAACAGAAACTAGATTTTTGGTGCTGGGAGTGGGATGGGATATACATTTGTCATAGTGTGAAGCTGTACCCCTGAAACTTACAGTGTTATAAACCAATGTTATCTCAATAAAATATATATATATATATATATATATATATATATATATATATATGCTCTCAAACAGAAAATCAAATTTTTAGTTATCGTGAGCTCTATAATCTTTACTTCCCATTGTTTTGAACATTGTTTTCAAACTTCCCAATTATAAAGAAGTCGAGAAATTAATTCACTGATAACCGTACAAAATTTGCTAATTTTTACAAAGTTGCTTTATTTGCTCTAAATTGATAGCTAGCATCTTTTTTCCCCTTCCATTTCTAATATTCTTTTTCTTTTAAATGTGTGTTAACAAAATTCTAACACCATGCAGTAAGTTCTTCACTTTCTCCTAATTGAACATCTCATTTACTCTCATGAATTCATACATGATCTTTTGGGTGAAAATGTCAAGTTTCTATTTTAATCAATGACTGTTCAGAAGCTTTGATTATGTATTTGTAGTCTGCAGGCTCCCACTTCCACTTCGGTGACCCTCATTTCAATTCATTGTTTAGAAATATACACTTAGAACTTTATTTCCACTCCACCTCGGGGTTTTTTCCTGTTTTTTTTGTTTTTTACATACAAGCTGGGGTACAGGCCAGAGGTGTGGGGCGGCGAGAGGGTTCACCAGAGACAGAGTGGGGAGCAGAACAGGCAGATCAGAAATACACTGCTGAGGGGAGCAGCGGGTGAGGCAGGAGACGTCTGCCCCACCATGTGGGATTCTCCCCAGCCGGGCGTCGAACTCTCGCCGCTGCCGACAGCTCCACAGCGCAGCGCTCAACCGCTGGGCCACCAGGGAGGCCCCTTTTTCCTGTTTTTTAATGATACAATTATCTTTCCAATTTTCTATGCTAGAAACATCATGGGCAGTTCACATTCTCTAAGCATTTTTCAAGTGTAAGAACTACTTTCCATTATGCCCTAAAAATACTTATTGGCTACCTGATTCCGATGTAGACTCACTACTATGAGCTTGATAAAGGTCTGTACCAATTCTTACTAGGATTGGAAAGACTGTTAGAATATACTTCATTATTTCAATTATCGTCTCACCTTCAGTTAATCTGGAATGTCACTTGCTCTAGTCTCCAGCGACCCAACTTTGATCACAGAATCTCATTTTAATATATGACTGGCATCTTTGGGTACAACATGAAGATCACATTGATTACCAAACTTTAGATTGAAATATGAACTTACTTCCCTTTATAGCCTCTGACAGCTCACTAATAATTACTCATACTTTCTTATTTTCTTGTTTTTAATACATAGTTTTCCCCCCTTTCTCAATTCTGCTATATTTTTCTTAGCCCTAAATGACTGCTGATGACTACTCCTTCAGTAGTTACTATCTGTAACAATCATTCAATTATATAGCATTTTGACTATTCTTTTGCATTGCTGTTTAACAATTTATTTTGTTTATACATCTTCTATTCTCACCAGGGCTTTCCAAAAATCTATTTCCAAATATCTATGAAAATATATAAGAAAAATATCAATCATTATATACAATATATAAAAATACATGTATATAACTATCAATTCACATATATATGTAAAGAGATGTCAACACACATACACACAATTTCACACACTCTTACTCTCATGGCTCTTTGTACAAAACATTTTATATAGCAATTATTCAATGTAATATCTAACATGAATTGCTAATTGGGTGGCTATTTTTAAAGACAACTGAAACCCATGAATTGAGGAAACAGGACTAAAATTAACAGACTGGAAAGCTTGGATGGGTAACTAGAATCCAAAATCTAAGGAGGTAAAATAATTCTACTGATTGAGCATTGATAACAATAATAGTACCAACAGACTTTCCCCTATTCCACTGATCCCAAATTCACTTAAAGAAACAAATACAAATGGCTTTTAATATTGTCTTTCACAAGACTTTTATAATTGATTTTTCTTTTTCTGTTTCACTGTTTGGTATTTGGCCTTGATAGAATGCATTTGGGTTTTGATTTTTATAAATTCTCACAGACTCGGTAAAGTTTAATGTCACCATACATGAGAGTGTACACACACACACACACAAACACATACACACACACACACACACAAAAGTGAAAGTGCTATTGGTATATGTGAAGGTAATACAGGACATAGTTTAAAGGCAATGACAGATTGGAAAGTTATAGAACACCATAAAAAAGAGAGTGGTTACGTCTATCTTGGAAGATCACAGAGGTCCCCAGAGGACTCACTGGAGCTTTTAAAGATCAGAAAATTCTCTAGGTAGACGTAAAGCGGAGATAGAAATAAGAAAAATAAAATTCAATTCGGATTTTCTTCTTTTTTATCTTTTTACCTCCATCCCTGGAGAATTTCTAATTTACCACCTATCATTCCGTTGCCTTTAACAGCACCAATAACATGGTTTTTATTCCGTTCAATATTTTGTATCCTATATTCCATTTCTAGAAATCTGCAAAACACTGATGAAAAGAAACGTATGTAGAGAAGTATCTGAGTAGAAAATGAATTATCACCAGATATTGTATGTTACTTACACAAAGAGGTATCATTTTCCTATGATGAGGCTAAGAAAGGCAACATTCTTCTAGGATAGAGAAAAAAATAATTTGCCTTGCAATTATTACTCTAGGAAAAAGCTTAAGGAAGGAGAGGATTCTATAATTTAATCTTTAATATCTTTCTATGTACATGTCAAATTTGAATAAATTTGTATTCATATATAACATATTCTCTTTACTCTGAGACAATAAACAATCACAAGGCATAAAAAAATACACACTGGATTAAGAAGTAATAAGTCACCCCAATTTTTTATAGATATGAATTAGTTTTTTGGGTGGAATCGGTATATGCATTAAAAAAAAAAAACTAAAACTCTCCTAATCAGTTTATGAATATTCTACTAGTGAATATTGCAATTATATTTTAATCATATGCAAGTTATTTAGAGTACATGCTACCCAATAAAATTGGTTTTTATAAAGTCAGATAAAATTGCAGCACTTTTGAGATTACAAAATGTCTATTTTGTGGTGTGATTCTTGGGGCAATTGGCCATGGAAATATGCTATTACTTTACTTTGCATTTTTTTTTTAAATTTTACATTAGAGAAAAACCTGAGACAATGGTTTCTCACTTTTGCCCCTTACAAATACAGTATTCTATTGTATATCTTCCCTTAACTGTCCATCCCAATAATGTCGACTTTAATATAGTCTTTGCCTTTTTTTAATAAAAAATTTTATTGATATGCTATTTGTTTACAAAAATATGTAAGTGTGTGAATAGAACTTTGGGGTATACTGGAACTTTTATATTTTACTATGGGCTGCGTTTGAACTAGTAGTGAAAAAAATTGAGTGATGTGTATTTGCTTTAGAAATGCATAAAGCAAAGTTACTTCACAAATGTAATAATGATAACTTGAAGAATTTTTTTAATACCCACTGCCAAGATAATGAGACAAAAGAGAAGTGATATAAATCACTGGATAAAACTGAAATACGTTGAATACCACATGACACAATTATTCTGGAATTAAATAAAGAGAATCTTTATTTGGTCACTTACTGTTTTTCTTTGTTTACATAACTGTATTATGTAGCTATGTCCTATTCATTTTTCTATCCCTACCTAGGAGCAGGCCCTGATAACCCAACTAAAAATCAACAACAAAAATCAATACCTGTTCTCTCAAGGTGACAAGTCTCAAATACTCAAAGTATTTAGGAAGATTATGCTTTAAATCATAACTAACTGTATTAAATTTTCCCCTTCCCCATTATCTCCTTTTTCAGTCTAGTTCAACCTTCATGTTTATCTATGTTAGAGTTTAAATTGGTCCCCGATATCTAATAAATACTTTTAAAGTTGACAACTGAATATGATAGGTTGTATTTCAAGTTGAAATAGTTGAAAATAAATGATAATTTGGAGATGAAATCATTTTAAGTGACATTATGAAAACAGAACCTCCCTGGCGAAAGGGTTAAGTCTCAGCATTATCATCACTACAGCCTGAGTTTGACATCCCCCCGCCCCATGGCTCAGAAGACCTCTCTTGTCTGCCCACTGCTCCCCTCAGCAGTTCATTTCAGTGGATCCATCTGTTCTGATCCCCATTCTCTCTCTGCTGAATCCTCTTACCCCCCTACCTCTGACCTACACCACAGTTCTTCTACACAAAAATTTTAAAAAGAAAGAAAATTAAGAAAAGAAATAGATAGGAATAAGGACCACATATTTCTCTGAGTGCTTCTCATACTCTAGCTTTTAACCACTGATCCTTTCATTCAAGATAACTGAGTGTTATTCTCTCTTGCCGACTTTAAAGATACATGTATCTGATAATTAAGTTTAACATCTATACAAACTGCTAGTAAAATAGTAAAGTACCTAATGGATAGTAAAGAACTTATATTTTCATATTTAAGTAATTTTTTGTTGATAAATACATCAAAAAAAACATACTGGGACATTGTTTATACAGATGGTTCCTTTATTAATAATTTCTCTCCAGGTGTGCATAAACCTACTTAACTGGACTGCATATATTTTTAAAGATTTCTTATAGCTAAGTAACATTTAGGAAACATTAAGGTAACATCCTCCATAGACTGGCTATCTATGAAATATGTTAAGGTGCCGCCCTGGTGGCCTAGGGGTTAAGTCTCAGTGCTAAAAACACTAGGGCGTAAGTTCAATCCCCGGCCAGGGAGCTGATCCACAGGGCACCGCAGACCTCTCCTGTCTCACCTGCTGCTCCCCTCAGCAGTCTATTTCAATAGATGCGCCTGTTCTGCTACCCACTCTTGTCTCTGTTGAATACTGACTCCTCTCCACCCACCCTCCCTCTCCCCCCACCACACCTGCAGCTTGCACTTCAGTTCTATGCAAAAATAAGTAAATGAAATAAGTAAATGAAATCTTTTTAAAAAAAAGAAAGTTAAGTTGACTTGCACTGTGGTTCTCTAAAAGTGCTGAGATCAAATGAGCACTTTGAATCGATACGAAAGTAATTTGGGATTTCTATAGAAATACTAGGGCCACCTAACAATGCTGTGGGCACATTACTTATCACCAAAGTTTAGCTTCCATTTGAGGCATAAGTTACAGTTTTTAATGTGAATATACTTGTAATACTTTTATTCTAAGGATATGTTAAGTTTCCTTTCGATTTTTAAGTTAAAAATTCATAATAACCAAAAAGTCAGACACATCATTAGAAAATTAATTTTACAATGTTTCATTATATCTGCATTGAATTTTCCTGTACATAGAGACACCACTGGTAGCCTTACAAAAGCTCAAGTAGTGGTATAACAGTTAATTGGCTTAGCTAATGAAGCCAATACCACAAATAACAATAGCAGCAGCAGCAACAGTAAAAAACAACAAATAATAGTTTGAATTAGATGCTTTAAGGACACATACATGTCATGGGGGAAAATGCATTTGTATTCACAAGTACTACATAAGGAATAATTCAGGTCAGGTGCCAATTTAAAATATGCTAATATTTACAAAAGTGAATTTCAAGACTGATTCCCACTGTAAAGGCTACCCTAATAAAAATATATTCCAAGATTTAAATCTGATTATAAAATCAAGCATTTATTGACTTCTAAAGAAGGTGATAAATTCATCAGTAAATGATGACTCGTTCAATATTTCAAATTTTGCCAAACTGCATAGAGGACATCCTGTGAGAAAATATTGTCCTTATGTGCCTAATTTGAAATTCATTCACTGATCATAGGGACGCTAAAACAAGGACACTCCCTGCTCAGTAAATCTGAAGACAGGTCATAGAGGCATCTGTTCTCCATATACCTATTTAATGAGGTCATTTGGTACACATGCCATGCATTGGAGAGCGCTTAATTTTTATTGGGAGCATTAATCTAGCTAAGAGTTAGTGAATTAAAATTATCTTTGAAATGAAATAGAACACTCCTTTGTCTAATTTGCTCAAATTTATTGATGTATAACTCTTAGGTAAAAACCATTTTATAGATGGCTAAGAATAAATATATTAGACACTGTACACATTCCCATCAAAATAACCAAGCACTTTGTGACCTTGAACAATAATTAGAACTCAACAGATTTTAAACTATGAATACTGAATTGCCTAGTAATGGCCATCCTGGATGATTTGGGACTCTGGAAATCCTGCTGTATATTGATTGCAGGAATAAACTTTCAAGCCTGTGTTTTTAATAGCAAGAGATATTTACTTGAATAAAAACACTTTAAAAAGAGTCATCTATTAAAAAAATGGAGATAAAAGAATATTTATGCAATGCCACTATGCTTGCTATTCATGAGGTTTCCAACTCTGGACTTGTTTACAGTATTTGTTGTTTTGTTTTTGCTGTTGATTGAGGAGGCTTTTGTGATTCACATATCAGATAGAAATAAAAGCAATATGGCTTAGTTCTTTAAAGCTAGTGCTCATCTGATTGAAATAACAAGGCCCACTGGACCTGAGATTTTAAGACATAGTAAGTGGAACTCATTGAGACTGGTTTCTGTAATCTTCTATTTGGGGTGTGTGTGTGTGTGTGTGTGTGTGTGTGTGTGTGTGTGTGTGTGTGGTGTGGTGTGTGTGTGTGTGTGTGTGTGTGTGGTGTGTGTGTGTGTGTGTGTGTGTGTGTCTTGTCTTAGAAAAGAAGTGACATTCAAGCTACTGCCCAAGTCATTTTCTGATTTGATGTCTAGTAAAACATAGGGAAATAGTGTAACAGAAGTAGACAAAGTGAGAATAAGCTAAAAACCATGTCTAGAAACCTGAGATTAATGTTTCTCAGTTCTATGAAACATAATGAAGGATATTAAAACTAGAAATGGTACATAAGAATTTCTAATAAACAAGCAACAGAAGTGACAGAAAAAAAAACTATTTTTCAGGGAGTTCTAAAGCCCTAGGAATTCATAGGGTGACTGCCATTACTGGGTACCACTTGTGGGTGTGCATCAATAAATCAGACTGGATGACTGAGAAATGCTGGAGAAAATACATTAAAGAAACTTTCTGCATAGCAAATTTCTTAAGTTTTAAGTCAGTCCTTTTAAAAATACCTAGAATAAATAAATTGTTCTTCAAGACCATGGGCTATGTCTGCATTTATTACACTTGAAACTAAGACTGAGAATTAAGGGCTGATCAAGGTTCTATGCTGGGATTAATGTCACAAAACTTACATGTCCTTCCAGGCTGGTATAGTCTTATTGTATCTATATCTCTAGCCTCACTGCCTCCAAATTCACTTTGCTGGAGCCATACTCACCATATTTTACCTTTAGCATGTACTGAAATCTCACAACTCATGTCTAGTTCCTTCTACTGAGATTTATGTTCCCCAATTCTTTGCCAGGAATCTGCTAGTACCCTTCAGGTCTCCAAAAACATGTGACTTTCTGGATGTCTAAACCCAAACAATTGACCCTGTTATCTTTCATCATATCCCCTAATTTTGCATTCTCCTGATAGTTATAAAAATCTAATTATTTGTATAAATATTTCATGACCGTATCAGGAATCCCACTGTTATAAGAGGTCTTTTTAAAATTATTTTATCACCAGAATTTGGCACTCATAAGTAATAATATCTTAGTAAACCAATTAAATAATCAATCAAAATTAGAATATACCAATATATAAATTAGAATAAAGGATATGTAATATTGTAATTACAATGAGTATCACTAAAAACTACTACTAAAAAATTGACAGTAGCTTACTAAACACATTTTTATGTATGAGGTTTGACCTGCTTTTTTTTTGTTTGTGAAACAAAAAATTTTTATTTTAAAATAAAAATTTTTTATTTTAAAATATCTCACATTTATTAAGCTAGTTTATTAACTAAATAATTTATTTCTTCCCCTGATACTTAAATTTGTATATGCTCTTTCCCATTTCACGATTATGGATTTAATCATCTCTACGGTGCTGAGACTATAAAGATAAGCAGTTTTCTGACTCAGAGGCAAATGTTAAGATTCAGCACCGATTCACAGAGATTTTAAATGTTACCTGTACAACTGTCTTGCATCCATGCCAGGCCAGGTAGGTTCACTGTCAGTGCTCAGAGACAAAAAGAATTTGGAGCCTTGGGTGGACCTTGCAGCCCTTTAATGCTAAGCCAGGGTAGCCAGCACACAGGCAGACAGGAGGGACCCCAACTCTGAGAGCCTCAGAACAGCAACTGCCTGCTTAGCCCCAGTACCTGCTAAGTGCCCACAGCCATATAACCGACACACTGTTGCAAATGCAAGGTCCATCTGTTGTTTGCAGAAGCATGCTGGTGGAAAACAGAGCTTTTAGAAGGGGAAGAATAGCCAGATTTTAACTCATTTTCCTCACAATAACAGGATTGGTTCTGCCACAGTAAGTGAAAGAACATCTTAAAGGAAGATGGATTTTGGACTAGGGGAAAACTGTTAAGTAACTCCACAAACTTGGGTTTTATGGGCTCCGCCCTCACCCCAGGCCAGAGAAATCCCTGGACCACTGACTGCAAATCCCATAAAGTCGTGACCTCTGAAGGGAGGAACTAAGGGTGGAGTTCAGCAGTCAGGCTTGGTAGGTAACCCCCGGGCATGGGGGCCTTGGGGTTGCTGGTTTTTGACCTGCTTTCAATGTGCTCTTGGGGTCTCAGCTCAGCAGAACCTGTAGGACACATTCACCAATTTATCTCTCTCTCTCTCTCTCTCTCTCTCTCTCTTTCTGGGTTATTCCTCTCTTCATTTCCCCTTTTTGTAAACAAACCCTTTATTGACCTTTTATGTGTGTGCCTGCAGTTGAGTCTCATAAGTCCCTTCTAAGTGTGTGGGTGAGGACCCACAGTCAGGCCAACCCATTACACATTGGTGTTGCCCTGTAACAAAACCATGGTTTTTGTTAGTCCTGTGTTAATGTGCATGTCCTCTTTCTGAGCTTTATTTTAGTGTTTCATTACAACAAAACACAAGACTAAAACGTGCTGCAAAGATCCTAGAAATATAAATGCTTCCTCTGTTGAGAACTCAAAACAGTATTTTGTTTTCTTCATGTGAATATTATTTATGACGTCTTTCCTTTAGACACACTGCTCAAACTTTCAAAATGCTGATAATTTTTTTTTTTCTTCAAAACCATTACATTCTATGGTTGCTTGCAATCAGCAGGGCATTTTTTTTAGATAATCTATAATTGTCCTCTTTATCACTGTGAGACTAAAAACAAACAATACCTTTTTGTCTTTTATTGTAAAAGACAATATAGTAAGTAAGCATTACTTACTATTTTATGTATTATTTTGCTTGAGTTGCCATTATAAAACACCACAAATAGCAGGGCAGGCGGCGGGAGGGAGGCTCAAGTAGAAAGTTGTCTCAAAGCTCTGGAAGCTGGAAATCTGAGCTCAACAATGGGCATATTATTTCCCTCCAATAAATCAGTGGGAGGTGCTGTCCCTTCCCTCCCTCCAACATTCTGATAGTTTTTTCACAACTTTTGGCATCCTTATCTCCACCCTCATCTTTCCAAGGTGTTCCATTTCCTTGGGTGTCTGTCTCCAGACTCTCCCTTCTTAAGGACAGCAATGACATGTCATTAAAGGCCACCCTAGTGATGTCAGTTTAACTTGATTATCTCTGAAGGACTATCTCCAAATCAGGTCACATTCAAAGGTGCTGGGTGTTAGAACTTGAATTTGTGGGGGACAGAGCACATGAATTTGTGGGGTACAGAAATCTATTGCCAACAACTGGTTTGGGATCGCAAGAGACTGTTTCATTTCAAGACATCAAATAACTACACAGGGTACCAATGAACAATTATTAATAATATGCTCCAAGTAAATCAATTTAGAATAAATTTAAAAGTTACTGCAAATTTATATTATGCAAGGTAAACCAGGTCATTGTCAATGAATTTTGTAAATATTTTCTTAATTGATTGTCCTCTGTTATACACTTAAAAAAATGTACAAATATCACTTTATTGGGTGGAGTCATGTTAAACATAGTAAATTTAAGTAAAGTTAAAAACTATGAAGGCTCCAAAGGAGTACTACCTAGTCAACCAGGAACAAAGCAGGTCTGAACTCTAATTCTACTTTTCTTTTTTTACTAGTCTAGCAACCTAAGTGGAGTCAATTTCTCTGAGTCTCAGTTTCCTTGTAAATAAAAAATACCTCCGCATTCCAGTTTATCACAGTGCTCTAATTATGTATTTATGTGCCTCCAGGTCCCTCATGAACAAGTCCTAAAAAAGAAGAAAAGATGTTCCCTCCAATGCCTCAGACATGTCCCTGAGTAGATTCTACCTTTTGTTGGGAATGGAGGTTTGAGTCGTGACATACCATTCAAATGTTATTTTCCGGTGTTTTATTACTGTGGTTTAAAAAGATGTTCTATGACTATGAAGTTCTGGATGACAACGATGATTTCTATATACTTAGGAGAAAAAACAACAGAAACAAACTAATCAAGAAAAATACTTTGATCTGTTGCCTTTTGCAGATGGGGGTAATTTTTACCTATAGCAGCCACTATTCTTCAACTCTTTACATTTACTCTATATACTGATAGTTCAAAATAAGCCAGTATAACCTCTCTCCTTCATGACATTTTCCTCACTTCAAAGAAAGACACCCAGCTCCAAATTAATTATCGTAACTTTTTACATTTGAATACTTCTGATTGCCAAGCAAATATATCAATGATATATCACTGAAATAAGTGAGAGGGGCTAGGGAGAAAGAGAAGGGCACCGTACCTAGTATCAGAATCTGCAGGTACCCACAGCATAGGCTACAAACAAACACTATGTGATTAATAATCTCTTTTCTTTGAACTAAAACTTGTGTTTTGAACTGAGAGTCCTACCGTAGTGATACCTAAAGAAGTGTTGGACATTGACACCATCAGGAAAATAGGATGTTTTTCCCAGGTCTAGGTCAACAGGATATACCTGAGTCAAGAGAACCAAAGATGCTACCACAAACTCCAGGGACAAGACGAAGACCCAGGGCACCAACTGTGACAGTCTGTTGTGGTGGGAGATTCACTTCTGGTTAACTGTCTTTGTTTAGTTCAGTAGAACAATGCCAGCTTGAGATGAGAAGTTAGAATGGGCTTTAAAGGTAAAATACCCCTGTTCTCTCAGATGGATGGCTTTCTACATTAAAGTGCATGTTATAGAGTCAATTCCTGTCTGTGGTCAATTGGCTTCTAGCAGTGACAGGCAGCGCAACCCTAGAATTTTCCAGTTACATAAGGACAACTAGAATATCTGGAAATGTGGATCAAAGATGTCTAGACAACATATATTTTGAGAGTTAGTTCTACTTTACCCACTCTTACACTCCTCATTCCAGGAGAGAATACAAAATGTGATGACAACCATGATTATATTGACATACTAGTAATCTTTTTGTGACATTATGGTAATTGAATATCAGAACAAAAATTTTGATATAAAAGAATAAAGATTATTTTTACAAATGCATCATGAATATTTAATGACAGACTAAGAGGATTAAATAATAGGAGTCCAGAACCAAATGGAGAATTGACATTAAAGGCCTAACCACATGTCAAACCAAATTTCATTTTAAACATCTAATCAATCCCAGTAACTCTTTAATTTCTATTATTTTGCCATAGTTAGCATATATTTCAAAATATATAAAAGTTTCAAAAAGAATAGATTGTGTGATTCAAACACAAGTGGTAACAGCTGTCTAAATCCTAATTCATCACTGAATGGATTAATTAAATATTTCCATTCAGATTATCTACTGAGAGTTTCATTTTTTTAATGTAGAAAGCTCTATTGCCTTCAATTCAGATAAGAAAGGGAAGATGAATGCTTATCTAGTCTAATAGTGTAAAATGCATTTAAATCTAAATGGTCTCATTCATTATTTTTAAAATGGGAAAGAAACAAAAGCACACCTCACAATAGGCAAAAAAAAAAAAAAAAAAAAAAAAAAAAAAAAAAAAAAAAAAAAAAAAAAAAAAAAAAAAAAAAAACCTGTGTTCAGGATCTATAACTGTGGCTGTCAACAGCAGCCAACTAATAATCAAGCCAAGACAGCAATAACTTGAAACGATACTAAAACTACATTTGAAGAACACTTTGAAAGGAACTGTTTAATATTTACTGTGGCCTTTAACTCTCTGGTAGAATAGAAATATCAAAGTAGCTGCAGATTATGTAGATTGCTGCTATTCAGCTGAACTCTTCTGACATCCAGCTAATGTCTACAGCTGTTTTTTTTCCCTATGAATAGCTATTCTGAACCTTCACATATTTTCAAAACTTATGCTATTCTTATGCCCTTTCTACTCAATTATCTTTCCATCTTAGAGAGAAGAGAAAGATGCCCCCTAAGAAGATTCTCAACATACAAACTCAATTTTAGACCAATCTTCACGTGGTCTCTTCCTCTTTAGCATTTCTGTTTGTATATTTCCAAGAATAATCTCTTTTCTTGGGCCTGGATGACTGGTCCTTCATTTATGATATTCTCCATTAACCAGTTCCTCTGCATTTTATATCTCCCAATTCTTCCCTTCTATTTGATCCAATGCTCCAAAACCCAAGTTTGTCACATTAAATATGCCAAAAAACTGCCAAAAGTATGCCAGAGAAATCTTCTTCCATTACTAACATCTCTTTCTCTCATTTCTAATATTAATAGTATTACTAGTAATTCCTGTCCCCTTCATCAGGTTATGATTACTGAAAAAGATATATTTCTCTTCTCAATATTCTAATTTACTAATTTCTACCTCTGCTTAATATAGTATGACAATTTATACCACATTATCACAGAAAGATTTCATTGGCATTTAATATTAATATTCTCATATGTCTTGAACCTCCTGCATCTGATACTTGATGTCTAAAATTGTCTATTTGAAAATTTTAAATACCTAAATAGAAAAATAAAAGGGTAAATCAATTCAATGTATACCCAAAATTTTATCCTTTGGTTAAATTTTAAGAAAATGATCCAATATCTAGAAGCGTTAAACTAAGAAAATACAGACACATAAAATCAGATATGATTATATATTTACATATCACTGAATGCTAGAATAGGTATTAATCTAATTAGATTATTTTCACTGGTGGTGTGATTATTTTATTCTTTTCCATTGATGTGAAAGTTGTAATGCATCAAAATATTGCTACTCTCAACAGGGCATTATGCATAAGAAATTTGATTAAATTTAGTAGCAATGGAATAAATACACTCTTAATTGTCTCTATAATAGCTACTCATTTATAAATATATGTCAAGTATGAACAAAGATGACCCTCACTTTATAATCACATTTATTCAGCTATGTGAATGACCTATTTCACATAATTAACTATAAGTGTACAGAATTCATAAAGTAGGACATTTCTGTATTTGAACAGAGTACTAAAAATAATTGTTCAGGCATTATAATCTTTTAATTTTTAGAGCAGAATTTCTCAACCTCAGCATGATGATATTTTGCACTGAATAATTCTCTGTTGATGGCTGTGCATATGGTAGGCTAGCAGTACCCTTGGTGTACATCCACTAGGTACCAGCATCATTCCCATATACATGCAACTGAAAATATATTCAGACATTGGCTAACATTTTCTGGAGTACAAAAAATTCCACTAAGAACCACTATTTTTAGAATGGAGAATGTTAAAGTAAAATCAGAGAGGATACTTTGCAAAACCTTTTTTAACCTATCAATAAAATGTGGCTTGTAAGAGAACTGCCATGTATAAGATAAAGACTACATTAATACATAGAACAGGCTATTATATTCCAAATACAAATAAAGATGAGCTTAGGTTAAAATCCTGCCCAAATAATATGATCACATACCCTGGTGTTCCTATTTATAAAGCACTCTTAGAAAATACAATTTATCAGATACAAAGTCTAAAGTAAAATATCAATCTCATTTAAATTGAGCTTTTTTAGCTCTTCTGCCATTTTTTGTTTAGTTCATTTGTTTACATCCTATTGAGTTTTATGAGTCCTTTATAGATCTTGGCTATTAGCCCCTAATCAAATTATATGATGAGCAAACATTGCTCCCATTCAACTGGGTATCTTTTCATTTTATTATAGTTTATTTTGCTGTGGAGAAACTTTTTAGTTGGGTGTAGTCCTATTTATTTTTCCTTTTGTTTCCCTTGCAGCTATAGTCAAATCCCAAAAGATGTCACTGAAACTAATGTTTCACACTGTTTTGCCTAATTTTTAAATGTATCTTATGGTCTCAGGTTTTACATCCAAGTCTTTAATCAACTTAGAATACTTTTGTGTATGATATAAGAGAATGACCTAATTTCATTCTTTTGCATGTGGTTGACTATTTTCCCCAAATACCATCTGTTGAAGAGATTTTCCTTTCTCCATTGTATTTCCTTGGCTTCTTTGTCATAAACAAGTATATAAATATAAGTGTGATTTCATTTCTAGGCTCTCAATTCCATTCTATTTATTTGTGCATCTATTTTTATGCTAATACCATCTGTTTCAATTACTATAATTTTGTAATATAGTTCAAAGGCCAGAGGTCTGATACATCCATTCTTTGTTTTCAGGATAGCTTTCTTAAAATATTCAAAATAGATAGATCAAAATATTCAAAATAGATGGCCTAGCAATTCATGCCTATGTATCTATCTGAAGAATACAAAATCAGTAATTCGGAAAGATATGCATGCCTATGTTCTTTGCAGGACTATTTACAATAGTCAAGGTATAGAAACAACCTAAGGCCCAAGAAAAGATGAATAGATAATGAAGAGGTGGTATACATACATAATGAAATACAAATCATTTATAAAAACTGATATTTAGTCATTTTTGACAATATGAATGGAACTGGATATAATTTGTTCATATGTGAAATACAGAAGTACAAACCAAAGAAACAGGCAAATCTAAAATAAGCCAAACTCTAGAAATCTGACTGAAGAATTGAGGCTACTAATGGGGAAAATGGAGTGGGAAGCAAAATGAAGAGGGGTCACAATGGACTATGGTGGAGGGTTACTGGGTATTGGGTGTGGTGTGGTAACATGTCTGAAGAGGTATGAACTTATAGCTCTAAATTATACAGTGCTGTAAAGCAACATTATAAAAAATACAATAAAAATATGTATCATAAATAAAGATTTTAAAATTTTGTATTTTATTGTTTTAAGAACAACTCACATGAGAGTTACCGTATCAGCATATATTTGAGCGCAAAGTACAATACAATGACTATAGGTACAAGGTTGCATCGCAAATCTCTGTAAGTGTTCTCTTGCTTAACTGAAATGCTACACTTCTTGATTAGTAACTACCTGACCCCCAGCTCCTGGCAACCACCATACCATTATTTTAATTCTATGAATTTGACAGTTTTAGCTATCTCATGTAAGTGGAATCATGCAGTATTTGTTTTCCAGTGACTATTTCACTTAACAGAATGTCGGTTTATCCATGATACCACATATTGCAGAAATTGCTTCTTTATTAAGACTGAACAATATTCTACTACATGGATATATTGCCTTTTCTCTGCCCATTCATCTGTTGGTGGATATCTAGGTCATTTCTACATCTTGTGAATATTTCTACAGTGAAGATGGAAATGCTAATAAATTTTTGAGATCCTGATTTCATCTTTTGTATAAATACCCAGAAGTAGGACTTCTATACTGCATGGCAGTTCTATTTTTAATTTTTTGAGGACCCTCCATACTGTTTTTCATAGTAGTTCAATGATTTTTGCATTCCCACGAATAGTGTACAAGGGTTACCAAAACTACTGCCATATTTTTTAATAGTAGCTATCCTGACAGGTATGAAATGATATCACATTATGATTAAATTAAACAAAGAAAAATCACCTAATATTCTGAAAGATTTTCCATCAACAATATTTTCTTCCACTACTCTATCTTAATAATGTCTCCAAATCTCTGATTTATTTACCCCTAAACCTTAGTCTTAATTTTATTCTAGATGAAGTAACATTTTCCTAACCCGGATCTGGCACCCTACCTGTCTTCCTCTATATTTCCCTGTTATTAATATACATTAGATCAAAAACCACAAAAATACAAAAAAAATTGGCATATATGAGACAAAGGGAAATTCGCTTCAAGTTTATAAGAATCAAATGTATAATGTGGCAGAAGAAATAACTAATGAAAACTAAAGTTGTTTTAGAAAGAATACTATCCAGGAAAGATAAAAGGAGGTAGGGTAGAGAGAAAGACAGAAAGGTGCGTTCATTGCCAAGGGATGGCTGAGATATTAAACTCGGTTTTGATTGTCAAACTTTAAGCAAACATTTGAAAATGATAGCCTTGGGTGGATATCAACCAAGCAGGGCACTGAACAATATGAAAAATAGGATGATATATAATAAAGCAAAAGTATTTCATTACAATGCAAATTAAACTGAAGACAATCTTATTTGGTAATCTAAGTAAGAAATTCTGGAAAGAATGGAAAATCTGTTTTCAAATATTGAAAAACAAAAATAACAAGCAAAAAAAATCATTTTTTCTTTGTTTATCCACATGGAAAAATAAGACCTAATGAGTGAATGAAGAAGGTAAATGAAAAGAAAAAATCTGGGTAAACTGGAGTATAAGACTATTTCCATAAATACCTGAATGGATGGTTGACAAAAAGAAAGTATTTCAAAATCTATATAAATTGTATCATTGAGAGGGCATATTTTGCTTCAGTAGCCAATGGCTAGGTTTCTTTTAAAATTTGAGTGTATCAAAACATGTTTGATAATGACTTTAACTTTTATGACAACATAAAATAGTTATTATTATATAGTTGAGCATTTAAGCATCCATAAGTACAATAACACCGTTTCACCCCCACCCTACACACACACACACACACATACACCCTCAGCAACTGGGTCTCAGTTTTTCTGAACTTCAAAATATTAAGTAGGAACAAACTGCTTTTATGTTTTTGTAGTTCTAAATAAGCTAGATTTGGGAGGTTTTTCTTGCGGGGGGTTGCTTAGGGAATACCTTATTATTTTTCCAAAGTCTATGCAACCAATCCACCCAGAGATTCTGGACATTACTGATCACTAGTGCAGTGGTTTTTGGTAAAGTGATTAGCACCATGACCAAGTATATAAAAGTTCTGATAGGGAGCAAGGAGTTTTTGCAGAAATACCACAGTCTGTTCCCAGTGACTAGGGTCTAAAGTTCAGAGTGGTTGGAATGTCTGGTGTTGTAAACATAAAGCAAATATATGAGAGATAACCCATAAAGAAGATGAGGGTCAAAGGGAATAAATGGCTGTACAAGGACTACTGAGAAGCTGAGAGGACTGAGCCCGCTAGAGCAGAGGAAACTGATATCTGATTGTCACAGAAATATATTATCTTTATTCCTTAGGGAAAGTCTTTTAAAAACAGACACTAAAAATTATTTGGTTAGGGGGAGGGGAGGATAAGGGCACAAAATGGAAGAGAGGAGAATACAGGGGACCACGGAGATGGATCACGGGTGAATTGGTGGTGGGCTGCCCAAGGGGAATACAAAATGTAAAAGACATAAATAACAATAAAAAAAAAATCCTTTTACCAATATGTGATTCTCTCCTCCCACCAAGCCTTAACAGATGCCTTCCTCCGTAACTAGAAGCTCTGCCTGCTTCCCACCACCCAACCCAGCCCTGCTCTTTCATCACTTCATCTTTTCCTAAATAAGAAAAATAAATAAATAAATAAATGTAAGAGTGTCAATTGCATAAAGATGTTCCCAGGAAGAACAGTTACAATTTGAGAGAAATTATGGGCAGTGATCACATGAGAAGTGAAGAGGAACAATCAGGTAGGATTTGCAGGGTTCTTGAGTACTTTGTCCTGATGGGCATCACTTACACTCATAGAATATGTGTTCAGACATTGCCCAGTGAAAGTGCTGTTCCTGTGAAGTCTGGAAACCTTGAAAATAAACTGGTTATATAAATAGTGTCTTAAAAACTGAATTGCCATTATATAGTAAACCATTTCACGCTAAGAATATAGAATACATAGCTGACTTACCCATTGATAAATAATGGCATCTGTTGTTGCATTTTAATAGTTTCTTTGTGCTTGTCACAGTCACCCTCTCTGCCCCATAATTTTTCAACCTTCATGGAACAGGATTGTGAACTCTTTGTATTTTTCATCAGTATTTACAAGATGGGGCTTAAAGTGCTTAAAAAGGAAGTATTTTAATTCCTTTAGTAGAAACAGAAATGCCTTTAGTCTTGTGATAGCTGAGTCTTTCCTAGATATTATATGCTTTTCTATATTATTGAAAGTTTCATATGTTTTATTTTAGGATTTTAGGCAAATATATATACATATATGAATATAATACAAAGCTACAGAAATATACATAATAAAGCAAAAAATATTTCATTCCAATATAATATTAAAGATGTTATTTAATGCCTCCAAAAACACATCAGGGAAAAAGTCAACAGTTTGTTTTCTTTATTCTTACATGACCCAGCTCTCCTTACCTAAGTGTATTCTTCTTAAATACACAGGATGCCCTCAGCCTTCCCATCATGATATCCTTACCAATCTCTGTTTATTCTGAATTTTAAAATATTTAAATGAAAACTGCACTTCAACTTTCAATAACAGCATCCATTTAGTAAGCTAGGTCACCTCAAAGAGGACTGACCTATCCTTGCCTTCCAGACCAGTTTTTTTTTTTCTTTAAGAGAAGAAACAATAGGTCTTTTGTGATAAAAACAACACACATATCTGTCATTGCTCTCCACAGACAATTATGCGCTTATGTTCGTGAGACTCTGGAGGAATTTTTGCAACCTGATAAATGAGCTACTGAGAATAAGCAACATAACTCTACAAATGTGAAATAAAATTATACCTCAGAGAAGGAAAAAAGTAAAGTAAAACCTGTTCCCACATTGATTTCGATTTGAGAGCCTCAATGTTGCTCTCCACTTCCTCAAAATTGTGTTCAACACACACTGCTGATTGAGGTGTTCCCTACTGGGTGTTTCATGAATAGATGAGACTCTCTGACTTCTTTAAATCTTAAAATGAATCCTGTCGGTACTCTGCACCATTTCTAATATATACATATATACCAATATACACGCTCTGTTCTCTCTTTTTTTCTATGTGTACACTATGTGTACAGATAGTAGTAGATTCAGTGCCAATAAAAACTCAATCTAGAACTTCTATACCCAGAGATAGAATATAGGATAGAATATATAGGATATAAAGCTATTCCTAAAATGAGGTACTTTAAGAACAGGTGTACAATTTTATCTTTTATTCATCCTAATGGCTTTCTACTCCCATAGAAATGTGTAATATGCATTTAGGGATGTGTAAGTATAATAATAATGGTGATAAGAGAGCTAATAATTACTGAGCATGGGATGGGCCAGGCATTGTACTAACAAGGATTTTCTCTTTCAATTCTTATATCAAGTCTCCGAGTTAGGCTTCTTTATTATCATGATAAGACAAATGAGAAAATTAAGGCTTAGGAAGTGTAAATAATAACCACAAAGTGATGAGGGTATTCGTCTAACGAAATATATAGTACTCCTGGGTCTTCTCTAAACCATTGACCTCTACCAGAACCTTCCCTAATGCTTTCTTTTTGTATCTGTTTGTTTTGACAGGTAATATGCTTTTATATTTACATATGTTAATATAAATAAGTACAAAATAATACTCCATATACATTTAAAAATACAGATGCAAATTTTCAAAATAAAATATTATTAAAAATACAGAAAACATGAAAGAATGAGAAAAAGTTATCAACCATAATCTGATGATGATTCCCCAATTTTTACATTGCAAACTCGTTTGCCCTTTCAACACTGACATATACAACTGCCATATAAAGGTGAACTCATAAACAATTTTAAAATTCTAAATACAGCATATTAATATGTGCTAAATCAATGGAACCATAATAATCACTTCAATGTCTTCACAGCACAACACAAAAATCACATCCCTTGGGCTGCTTATTTTTGTTTTTGCTACAAAAATTAAATAAAGTGGTTGTCTACTCAAAGTAATTACATACATTTACTCTTAAGAAGTAACTGGTGAGAAATGTTAATGGCAATAGTGAAACACAGTAAAATATAAAATATATATGCAAAAATATCCTTAGAATTAACTATTGTATTTGCTCTAAATTTCATGAAAAGTCAAGAGTTCTGTGCTAAATGATCTAATATCATCTGCCTTTATTTTCACTCTTAAGGAAAAGAGTAAGTGGATATTACACAATCTTCCACATTCTAATTATAGTGAAAACTCCGGCTGGATTCAAATTGAGTTCATTGCAGGGTTTCTGACCTGTCTGAAATTGTCTGAAGGGCAGGAATATGGAGAGGCCATCAAAGGTCTGTTTGCATACGGGACTGAAAGTCCTCTGGGCAAAGAGGTCATTCTAAGGAAATTGGAGTGTACAGGTCTGAGGAAAGGGGTGATTCTTTTGGCAATGTTCAATGTTTGGACAATTCCTTAAATTCTTGTCCAGCATAGCTAGCCCCCACGGAATCTTTGCTATGTGCTAGAGAGAAAGGTACAGCAAGTCACCTCTGAAATAGAACTTGAACAGAAAAATCTAGAAAATATTGAAGAAAATGTCATCATGACTTTCAGTGCCCAGTTACTGAGTTAAGTTCATAGATAAAGGACTCTCTCCTCCCACTGTAGAATCTACCCTATTGTGAGCAATAACAAAGGTGGAGCAGGTCTTTGAAATCCATTGTCTTGAGTCACTATCTTGATTATATCAGAGACCTCTGCCATGGAATGCAGAGAAAAAAATATAAACAATAGAAAATCAGTAATCCTCTTGCAGTAATGCAGAGGAGGATATACTTCTACTTTGCAAGACTCCAAAAGCGTTGAATTGGAAGAGAAAGAGGGGAAACAGAATTTGAGACACAGCCAATGACAGAAACACACTGCTCGCTCTTTCACACAGAAGTATTTGTCAAGAGTCAATTACGGCATCAGATACTGTGCTAGATGCCAAAGCTACGATCTTGAGTCAAAACATCTATGGGGACTAATTTCACCCCCAGCCCACTGTAGCCTAGGAAATCTGCTTAGCAAATAACTTGGATTCTGACATGGAGTTCTTTATGTTTTCTTCAGCTCAACTTGATATCTACTTATTAAAAATGCACTACGGTAAAGTTATAGCATTGTGTGCTATATCAGTATCTCAGGCTGGGATTCCTGGAAACAGCCTCTCAGGTGGTTTAGCAGTAGGAGGTCTATTAAAGAGTGTTCTTGGCATCAATGCCATGGAATGCAAGGAAAAGATGAAGGATTGAGAAGAGGAAAAGGTCAAACTACAATAGACCCACTGACAGTCTGAGCTAACCCTGCGTGGAGCTTAGAGTTCTAAGGGGTTTTAGAGCTTCTCTGAGATGAACAGTGAGGGTCATGCCTTTATATCCCAACTCTATTGGTCACTGCACGAAAACAGGGAAAGGGAGTATCCTTAGGCATGGGCCATCAGAGCTGAAGCAAGTGCCGATGAGACTGAAATCTGCTATTTATAGCTCTCCTAGAAGACGGTTCAAGGATCTTGTTCATCTCTACCATATATCACAGTGGACACCAAGCAACACTAGGCCCTGATTACATGATCTGAAAAACAGCCAATTAAAGGTTTCTTGATAAAAAGAAATAAAGTTTCTCATCTGTGGTGAAAAATTCAACAATTCCATAGCCAAATTGCATTTTGATAGTGTCTCCAAGTTTCCAACAAATTCAAGAATACTAATCACAACTAACAACAGCTAACATATTTAGTGCCTACGTTTACTAAGCAATGACTTCAGGGCAGTAGCCTATTTAACTCTTAAAATCACATTGCAATGTCCAAAATGTGTATTTTCATTTCCCAGATCAAGAGAGTAAGATACCAGGAAGGTAACATCCCTGATACTAAAATATCTTTCAGTCCCTTGCCAGACCAGGTGGGTGGAGAATCCAAAGATGAAGAAATGCAGTCTGAATTTGATATCTCTTAGTTTAGTAGGACAAAACTTTACAAATCCAAAATTGAAGTACTAAACTACCAGAGTTGTCATAAGAAAGTACTGGGAAAAAAAAGAAAAGTCTCAGCAAGAAACAGAGAGAGCATTATGAATCATTGCATTGTCTTCATTTTGGTTAAACTGATGGTATTTGACATCCTAGACCTCTGCTAACAATTATAAGTTTTCCCATAAAAGTAGTCATGTGAGTATCACATAATTTCTGACTTAGCTCCTGATAAACACAGATTTTGGTGTAATGAAGCTACATGAATTCCAAAATAATAATTTTTCCAGTTCATCCTTAAGGATACTTATACTTTCACTCATCTTTCTCTAAGTTGGGAGATTTTTGTGAAAAGCAAGTAGATCTTACTAAAATGGACTCATGGTGAATGTAAACATTTTTGTTACATTCAATGTTAAATAAAACTTCCACATGTTTTGCAAGTTCTGTAAGTTAAACTGAGTAGTCATTTGATCACTCAGCTGGTCTCAGAGCCATTGTAGGATTACAGTGTATCTAGTCATCTACGGTCAGGAATGTGGTTGTCTTCAAATACTACTAACTCAAAAATTTTATGACTTAAATACTATCTATATTCCCAAAAGCTATTTCTAGAGATGATCTTATGATCATATGTAATATCAACACAACATTAAATGAAAAACAGTGTACATGCAAGTTCCTTATAGTCACATGCAGAGAAAGAAGAGGCTGATAGTGGCTGATGTCTATTCTCATGCCCTTTTTTATTAGGCAATTAGAAGGGTCTTTGCCATCAATTATGAATCCATTAAAAAGAACCAAGCCTGCAATTAGAAGGTTAATGTAATGGTATCTTATGGACATGAAAAATTACATTCAAATCTTAACATTCTAGGGTATAAAAACCATATAGTTTAGTTGCATCAGCATATAAATTAAACATAAAGGAAAAAAGATATAAACCTAACACTGTACATTTCCTCCACAATTATAGACATAAATATATAATAAATTATGACAAATTTGACTCCATTACTCCCAAAATGTGTTCCATATTTAGATGGGGGATTGATGATTAAAGTAAGACAATTTGATTTCATCTCCATTCATTAGGTAAAATTTAGAGAAAGGCTGTGATTTTTGCTTTGGTGATTAATGTAGGAAACCAAAGTAAAATTAAAACTGATGATTAAAATGTAGTACTTAAGGGCTGATAAAAGGAAAATATTTGCACAGATGGACCAAGAAATGGCTTTATTAAGGTAAAAGCCTAACAACTTTCTACTTTGAAAATTCTCACTTAGGAGACCAACATTTAGAATTCTGTAGCTGGAAATTCATTCCAAATGGTAGATCAAAAGGAAGAAAGTGAAGAAAAAGCACTTTCAAGTAGAAAAAGTGTCTGAATACCTTGATTTCATTTTTTAATAAATGTAAACACATGTAATATGTTTTTCCAGATGTTTCACTATAAATGATATCTTTAAAAGTTTCTGATTTTTTGTGATTCTCTTATGAATGATGCACGGTGTATGATAAATGCCAGGTAAGGAAACTGGATCTGATGGAAGATCCATGGGTATAGATAATTTAAAAGTGAGAACAAAACAAAACAAAAAAAGCAACAGAATTACCTACCCTAATAAATAAGCAGTCAGTAAAAGGGCCATAAATAATAAAAGAGGAAAGTAAAATAACTGCATATCTATTTAACATGAACTGATTACACTTGCTTTAATAATTCTATTAATGCCATTTATATATTGCTTCTATATATTTCTAAAATTATACCAATATTTTTCTGAAATGTTAAGGCAAATTTCCACACCATATTCAATTTTATTATTAGAACATTTTCTCATTAAGTCACATGAATTGTTTTTTTAGTTTTCCTCTCATCAACCACATCTATACCTTAAGTCAGTGTGAAATAAACAAGCAACCACCTGTCTATTCATTATTGTTGCTCATTAAACATCTGTTCATTAGCCACCTCCTGGTTAATGAATACTTAGAATCTAAATGACAATCCATTAGCAAAACTAGTTTTGTTTACAAGCATATTTTCTATTTTCAAATATCTGTAATCTTTCAAAAAATGTATTTAGCCAAAATTCAGTTAATCATACCAAAGAAATCATTGAAGAATTACAAGTATAGTCTTAAGTACCCAGTAAAAATTGAAATTTCCTTAGTGCATATTTAACTATATAATCATTGTCTTTTAAAGAAAACCTAACAAAACTATTTAGTTTATAATTTACAAAGCTCCTGTTTCTTGTACAAACCAAGTGATAACACTTCCTTTCTCTGAAAGGATATAAACTGCTTTATAAAGAAGTCTTACATTCTTAGATAGATTCTTTTTATTTCAAATGGTCCTTAGGAAGTTTTCTATGTCCTGGTTCCAAATACTACCTTTATTCCTTTAGAAATTAATTCAATAAAATATAGGATATCCATTAAGAAAAAGAAAGCCACTATATAAATACCACTTAGAGAAAAACTTTTAATTCCAACCAAAGAATAATTAAATTTTCTAAGATATCTGATATTCTTTCTTTTTTTCAAACAGCCAATACTAGAGTTTAGTTTCTTTGCCTTTGAATATGCCCTGGTAGACATTATCTCTAATTAAACTAAAAAAAAAAAAAAATCCATAAGAATGAAGTGCCTCTGGACTGCAGTATCAATGATGACATGCAAATAGAAATGAGCTAGAGCACTTTTTAGTGTTGCCAAAAAAAATCAAAACAAATTATGAAGCAGAAAAGGTATAAAGGAAAATCTGTATAATACCATATTGAAGAATATTAGTTAATGGAAAGAAAAGTAAAGGATGTACTTTAGAAGTTATTTTAAGAGGTGTAGAGACAGGGTGTGTGTGTGTGTGTGTGTGTGTGTGTGTGTGTGTGTGTGTGTGTATGTGTGTGAGTGAGAGAGCGAGAGAGAGGTGGGGGGGAGGGAGGGAGAGGAGGAGAGAGAAAGAGAGGGAGAGAGATTGAGTATACGGGGGAAATTCAAGATCTAAGTGCTTAGCTTTGTGAAAACAGAATTCCTAGTATTTTGTACAAACTTCAGTCCTGGACTTCTAGAGGACTACTGATTTAAGGCATTACTAACACTATTTTTTTTTTTTTAAAGATTTATTTTTTTTTTATTTTTACATACAAGCTGGGGTACAGGCCAGAGGCGTGGGGCGGCGAGAGGGTTCACCAGAGACAGAGTGGGGAGCAGAACAGGCAGATCAGAAATACACTGCTGAGGGGAGCAGCGGGCGAGGCAGGAGAGGTCTGCCGCACCATGTGGGATTCTCCGGGGCCGGGCATAGAACTCGCGTCGCCGCTGCCGACAGCTCCACAGCGCAGCACTTAACCACTGTGCCACCAGGGAGGCCCAAACACTAATTTTTAAAATTAAGTATAACAAGAAACAAAACAATATTCCCCTGCCACTTGCTTGACACTAGGATAAACTTGAAATACAGAAAGGTAAGTAACATTTTCCTTATCATCAGGGAGCTCACAGCCCCCTGTAGAAGTTAGACACATAAACTAGTATCATGAGGTAGTGTTGTATATGATGTCAAAAAAATAGGTAGCCGGGCCTTCCTGGTGGTGAAATGGATTAAGTCTCAGCGCTATGAAACTATCCAGAGCCACTGCAGCACAAGTTCGATCCCCGGCCAGGTTGCTTCCCACATGGAGCAGCAGACATTTCCTGTTTTGTCTGCTGCTCCCCTCAGCAGTGTATTTCAGTAGATTTGCCTGTTCTGTGCCCCACTCTGTCTCTGGTGAATCCTCTCACCCCCCACACTTCTGGCCTACACCCCAGCCTGTATGCATAAATAAATAAATCTTTAAAAAAAACAATAGACTATTGAGATCTGAGTTTAGGTGCTTTACTTAATTACACATTTCTTTGTCCCCATGCCCAACATAGATATGAAGATCAGCTATAATTATACTCATTTTCTAGGCAAGAAACTGAGCCCCAAAGAGGTTCAGTAACTACCCCAACTAGACACCCAGCAAGGGACGCTAGTAAAATTGAAAACCAGAATGCATGAATCCAGCAGTGACAAAGACTACCTATTTAGTATAAATCCTCCAACTATCTGATGTATCAGATTGGTTAGAGACAATGATTTTGAAAGAAGGCAGACAGACAAAAGAGAATGGAATAACATAGCTGGCGTATGTGATACATCTCACAATGTTAAACTGCAAGAAGTTGAGGGCTCAGAATATCATTTCCCTTCTAAATAGACCTACTTCAATTTTCAAGCGTATCTGATGACAGAAATACTGATTCATGCATTGCCACTAACATTTAGTTTCTATCTAGCACAAGGCAGGAATTGCAGATCAATTTTGATTCATATTAAGTCATTTAATATCCATAATAATTCCATGAGGCAGGTAACACTAAATGCATTTTAGAGAAAAGAAAACACTGATCTTAAGGTACTCTGACTCTCTCACCTTTGTGTTTTAGTAACATATAACTTTCAGCAGGAAATTGAAGTAACATCCACAGCAAAATCAACTTTCATTTTTTCACTATGAGCATCATATGAAGTTTACACAATTTAAATTTAACACTGAAACATCAAGTATAAGTGGGGCGATCTTTTACAAACCCTGCTCTATATTGCTCTTCAGGATATTCTAAAGCATTGAAAAAGGAAAGCAATCCTTCTGACACAGATATGAAACATGATTTTATTTTTAAAGATCACGGTAGCTATGAAAATACCCTTTGGACATAGTGACCGAAATTAATATTTTGGTAGGTAAAATGTACTCAAATGTTTTGCTGTGACATTTCCCATTAATAAGCATTTCCCTTCCCCTCCCTTACATACATCCCATTAAAGTGATCAAAATATCAATTATCCAAAATAATTGATTAAGTTGATGAACCCTAATCCAGGGAAACTGTTGTAAACCTGTGATTTGTTTCAACAAAATCTGTTTTAAGTTCCAAAACACATTTTTCTTTTTGGATGTTCTTACATCTTCTCAAAGATTCATGGGCACATTTAATATTTTAAATTAAAACATAATTTGACAGTCTCATTTGACAAAATGACAGATTACCAACATTGTATACTAGTTTCTTCACAAATACTTTTTTCTTTAAAACAAAAGTTTCTTAGTAGATGCCAGATGTGATGTCATTCAATATACCATATTTTCTCATTATTTTTTAGAATAACTCTATGGAGATAGATCTTATTCTTTTTCTTATAATACAGATAATTATTCTAGATTTTACATTGTGATACCAGAATTCTATATAAATTATACTGAGTGCAGAGCTCAGGTTCTTGGTCACAGAACCTATATAATCCAAGTTACTGTGTGTGTGATAATGACATGGGTTTTACAAAGTCTTTATAGAGGATATAGGGCAGGAAAAGAAGTAAGCAATTCTCTTATATCAGACTGTGACTTGATAAATATTTACCCAGATATAATTCATGGTTGTAAATTAGTTCAATTATACATGTTTGTAATAATAAAGTAATTAAACAAGGAGGCCCTTTAGACCCAGGTGGCTCTAGTGTTACCAGAGCTAACATTAGTAAACCATAAGCTAAGTGAGAGTGAACGCACTAAAAATTAAACAGCCACTGAGGCAAATGATTAAACCAAAGCCAATCATATATACCTGCCAAATAAGGTAACTGCTTAAACTGTAGCTAACCAAAAATTTCCTTGCTTTGCTTCAGAGTTTTCTCTATAAATTTCTCCTGTATCTATGGTGGATTGAGTTTTTCTATGCACTCTCTGGCACTGCCCAGTTCCAACTGATGGGTGCTCAAACGTCTTTAAGATTTTAATGTGGGGGGCCTCCCCGGTTAAGCGGTTAAGCGCTGCTCTGTGGAGCTGTCTTCAGCTGTGACACAGCTGTGACGCAAGTACGTCGCCCGGCCAGGGAGAATCCCACATGGCGCAGCAGACCTCTCCTGCCTCGCCCGCTGCTCCCCTCAGCAGTGTACTTCTGATCTGCCTGTTCTGCTCCCTGCTCTGTCTCTGGTGAACCCTCTCGCCACCCCACGCCTCTGGCCTGTACCCCAGCTTGTATGTACAAATAAAATAAATCTTAAAAAAAAAAAAAAGATTGTAATGTGCCTCAGTTTCTCTTTTAATAAAAAGAATGCCTCCCATTTTTTGCTCTATTGGTTTATGAAACATAACTGTTGTATAAGTTATATTGATGACACATGTTATAATAACATTGAATATTAATATTTGATTTTCACAGTTTTTTCTTTGCTTCTTATAAAGCTTTTGATGAGATACAGTGTAGTGATGTGTTCTCTAAGAAAGGTAAGTTTGTTATTTAAACCTGTTGATCAAGGACAGTTCTTGCAGATAATAAGACTAAATTAAGCTTGCATTCTATTTACCTAGCTACCTCTAGTTCATTTCAGGTGCCCTACCATCAATCCAGTATAATAGCTGCTGTGGAAATGAAGGATGAGAAAGGAGTAATTCACACCTCATTTTAACTTGGCAACATTCCTCATTTATAGTTAAAAAATTAAAGCTCAAAGAATTTAATATACTAAAAAAAAATACCTGTGATTTTTTCACATTAACACTTCTAAAGTAGAAAGATGAATCTTACCTCCCTGTTAAATAAATTCCTAGAAATATAAAATGTTTGCCCCACAAAGCATTGAGAGAGTTCTTTCTGTCCCAAAGAAGTGTATTTATGTGGTCAGACTCAACAATTTCTAGAAAGCTTCCAAATTTTAGACTCTTAATTCTTTTGATAGTATAATACTATTCTTTGTGTATATTAATAAAAATAATGTAGAATATGTTAAAACATGTTCCAATGTGCTTAAAAGTAATGAAAGTTAACCCATTTAACCAGTTACAAATTGGTTATTCTAAATATATTTACCATGTTACACAATGGTAAGCTTCTATTAAATGTTGAGCTCAAATTCAGATATCCAAGTGAAGTTCACAACTATAGCATGATGGATCTACTCTGTGAAAAACTCAAAAAGGTCACTTCTTTATAGCAACATATTCTACTTTAACTACTTCAAAGACGGCAAAACAAAACATTCCCACCTAGGTTCAAATATTACTTGTAATATAAGCGACTGGATAAGGAAGTTAAAAAGATGAAGTATTGTTTCCTTAAAGACTCTTCACCTGAGGAGTGCTCATGTGCTAATGAATTATCCTGAAAATCATTCTCAAAAAATTGAAAAAAAAAAAAACAACCTAGGATTTAGAAAGGCGTAAAAAATGAAGGCGGGGAACTGAGGTTCCTTTTAGGTTATAAACTGTGGTAAAGAATAAAAACTAAAAAATGCCACTTGTAAAGGGTCTTAAAAGCTACTTCTACAAAACAATTCTAAACTTGAGGTGGGTGATCAAATCAATTATTTTAGTTTTATAAACCAGTAATCAATATTTACTCAATTTTTTATCCTCTTTTATATTTCCATTTTTCCCCTCCATATTACACTTTGAGTCTTTATTACTTGGCAGCTCTTCTTACTTCCCAACGTAACCTTGAACCTTCCATCATTGAATCAAGAATGTAAAGTGAGAACCAACTGCTTGTTTTTCAAACAGTGCTTTCAAGTAGAGCATACATAAGGGAATGGACAGCCTTAAATGCCAGGATTTCAGGGTCAAGAACCAGTTTCTTAAATGGAAGGAGAATTTTCATAGCAAATATTCCTTTAAACAACATTAATTAATGCCTTAGAGCAAAGAGTTTATAAAAAATGACCCATAGGAACAGAATGCACCTGTTATAAGATTCCCATTCACATAAAAAGAGAAGAAAGAGTGGAACCAGCTGTTGGAAAGGAAGAAGAGAAGAGACAGACAGGTGTCTTTTAGAGGCTTACCCTTTTCTTCAATGTGCAGTAAGTTTTGTTGGGACCCAGAAAACTATCCAACCACCCCACTACCATGATATCTCTCCTATCACCTGCACTAAAAGATTTGTGAGCAAAATGGATTGTCTGTTTATCCCCATCTGCAAGCATGGACACAGTCCCAAAATGACTGACTCTAGGAGGGAACATAGATAGAGGAGTCAAAATGGCCACAGAGAGCCCAAGTTTTACCCTTCTGCCACGTCTTCACTGATTCTGCTACAGTGTGGAAGAGATTTATTTTTTAAGATTATTTATTTATTTATGCATAGAAGAACTAGGGTGTAGGCCAGAGGTGCTGGGGTGAGAGGATTCACCAGAGACAGAGTAGGGACCAGAACAGGCGGATCTACTCAAGTACACTACTGAGGGGAGCAGCGGGCGAGGCAGGAGAGGTCTGCTGCACCATGTGCATTAGTTCCTGGGCTGGGGATCAAACTCAGGTCTCAGCTACTATAGCACTGAGACTTAACCCCTGAGCCACCAGGGAAGTTCCCTATGCGGAAGAGATTTAATTAGTGTTCCTATTCTTCTAATATGTTGTAAATTTTGAGTGAAAAAAATTCTCACTGAAACACGTTGGCAAAGGCTGTTGAGGATCAGTAAGGTTCTAGTCAGGAAACGCAGTAAAGTAACCTACTCAGAATTGTGCTTCCATGTTCTCTCTGCCATCAATAAACCACAGCCTGTCATCTTTAAAGCCATCTGGGCACACACTTAATGAGTGACAGCATCTTTTACATCATACCGCGTCTTCTGCAAGTGACTCTTCATTGTTTTCAACATTCTCCAAAATCCTCATCTTATTCTGAAGTGTGATGCTTTTGTAATGTTCTTCCAGAGAAAGAGCACTGTTTTGTATTCTCCATGGATTCTGTATCTCTTACAGTCCTTTTTAAATATAAGTCTACAATCTTTTTTCAGTTGGTAATTTTCACTTTGTTTTTCTAATCCTGATAAATTACATTAATATTTGTGAGACATATACTGTATACTATTGCAATTGGTTTAATATAAAAAAATACAGTAAGACTAGAAAAGCTTTTTTTTTTGGTAATTAGTATTACATTGAGAGCAAGACAGACAGAGACAGGGACAGAGGGAGAAAGAAATATTCAGAAATATTCAGAAGAGGACAAGTAAGTTGAATAATTCTAAGCAAGCTAGTTAAACAGCCTCTCTGAGACAAAGTTTAGTAAACCCTTCATGGTGAAAAGTCTTCAGTATCTTCAAAAGGATAATGAAGATTCAGATCAAGTATCTTGCATTGCACCTCTTCCCCACCTCTAAAATTCTCTAACTCCAAACAGGTACCTGGCTGACAGCTGTTAGCTTGGTAAAGGGAGTAAATAACTCTGTGGTGTGACAAGAATTAAAATTGAGGACTGTATAGAGAATTACGACGTGCTAGCTGAGGTTGCCCTTAACAGTAATAACTGGTAATGTGTAGCCTCCTTATCGATGTGAAATATTTGCAGCTACTCATCACAGAGTTCCCTCTCTGGGAAGCTGTCAGAATAAAAAAAACACTTCTAACTGTTCTGAAATATAATAACTCTAGTTAATATGCTTCCCTGATCTGACAAGTGCTGATTTATAATGTTAACTGAGGATTAGACATCAACAAGCAATCCTAATATTTAGTGCTGCACTTGAGAGAGAATCACATCAGTGACCCTGTGGCAACTTCAGTGATTTGCATACATCCAAGGAAGAAAGTTGTGGAATTTCTGGGAAAATGTTCTCATTTTAATTTTTAATGTTTTCACACATCAAGAATCAAAATTATGAAAATATTAATTTAAAATATGCACACATTCAAATACAGCCTTGCTTTTCCCCCTTTGAGATACATAATTTTTCTACAAGATTTGCTTTTTCCCTCTGAAAAATATATCCCTTATTAACCCGTGATTGTCAAAGAATGGATTTGCATTAATGCACTTGTTGCATCTAATTTCTTATATAACTGAAGTGTCAGAAACTGCATAAACAAGTGAGGTGTGTGTGTGTGTGTGTGTGTGTGTGTGTGTATTTGGAGTTATTAATGGAATAAGCCACCTTATTGCTTGGTCTTTGTTTCTCTAACCAAGAAATCCACGCACAGTGTGGTTGGAAAGTGAATGGTCTGCTTAACATTCTTTTAACATTCTAAGATGTTATATATTGCAAGAATGTCTTCCAGTGGAATGGAAAAAGCTCTGTCTTCTCAGTGTTCTCTATGTAGAGCCATCCTGTGCATTCAGTCTACAGTCAAATGGAATTAAATAAATTAGAATAAATTTGCTAAATAAATTAGCAAAGTTCAGGAATGACGAGGACATCAGGGATTTGTGTTTTCTGAGCAAAGAGAAATTTAGCTTTTATTTCTATAAGAAAAAAAAACCACTTAAAATATCTAATCTGTGGATTTTCTTTTACTAAAAAAAAAATTCAACAGAAACAATATTTCTGTACATATACTTTTGGGGGAAAGGACTAACCAATTCTGACCATGCTTATTGAACTGCTTCTTAGTCACTTTATTCACAATAAAAATCAACCTTGTTAGCTATTATAATACACTTAGACTAGGAACATGCCAACTGGTAAATTAACAGCAGCAGCAGGAAAATAATCAATTATGAACAGAATCAACTAAAAGTAAACAACAAAGGATAGAAAACAGGAGAAACCATGTCCAATATCTTTTCCTACCATTATTTTCTACCACATGTTGAGGTCTCACTGCTGATAAAGCAGAACAATTTATTTAATAAGATAGCCCAGTTCAAATGATGTTATTATCTGACTTCATATTTCTTTAAAATAGTTATTCTGTCTGTGAATCAGAACTCCCTGCTATTATATTAAATTATCAAAAAATTGAATCTACTCTGTAGTTTCCAATTTTAATTAACTAAATGTAAAATCCTAATTCTAAATAAATGGCTTAAAAAGAAATTACATGTCAAAATATATCAGTCCACTCAAACCAAAATAATTCTTCCTCATTCACCCCACTTTCCATTTGAATATTTAACTAACAAAATCTGAAGCCCAGCAGTATCTCAACAGTTTTCTGTTTTGCTTTGGTTTATGGTAATCACAAAACTTTAACAATTAGACTTTGGCTCCAAATTAGTGCTTATCTGTAGAATCTTAAAGAACATATAACCTAACACACCCTTTAAATATCATAAGTGATTCACATTTGTTATTATTAAAAATTGCATTGAACAGAAACAACTTGAAGTGAATAATCACAAATTTAGTTTCACTCATTTTGAAGAGTTTATATATCACACATAAAATGAGTTGTTTCCTAGAAAATCCTGAACAGTTTAGTAGCTTTTAGGAAACAACAACATAAAAACAACAATAAAATATGACTCCTGGGCCCCCCTCGTGGCGCAGCAGTTAAGCGCTGTGCTGTGGAGCTGTGGGCAGTGGCGACGCAAGTTTGATGCCCGGTCGGGGAGATTCCCACATGGCGTTGCAGACCTCTCCTGCCTCACCCGCTGCTCCCCTCAGCAGTGTATTTCCGTCATCTGCCTGTTCTGCTCCCTGCTCTGTCTCTGGTGAACCCTCTCGCCGCCCCCACCTCTGGCCTGTGCTCCAGCTTGTATGTATAAATAAATAAATCTTAAAAAAAAAAATTACTCCTCCTGAAAATAATGTTTTATAATAAATATCATTCTATATGGGAGAATGATGGGAACACGTTTTTTTTTATGCTGATCTTAACTATGGGCACTTACCTCTTTATCATCCCGTACCCCTGAATATAATGTATTGTACATTATAAATCAATGTAAAAACAAGCCATGTGTAGCTGGGAACTAGAGTTACGACCAGAAACAAATAGAAGAGTATTTTGCCAAGGAGTATAGAGAATTTTAAATAAGTTGTATGAAAAAGATTCAGGTCGCACAAAGGTACTGATGAGTTTGTCCCATCTACCAATAACCACTGATTTAACTTTATGAAATAAGGTAATAATTGTGTCTCTGACTTGTCTATTTTTTGAGTAAATTAGTACCTGAACACTTCTGTGAAATAACATTTTCTTATAGTTTCATAATGCACTGTAATTATATTCCTTTCAGGGGGGAAAACACTAAGAGCTAATCCATATTTCAGAACTGAGGCAAAATGAAGAATGTAGATGTGAAATACTGATTTATTTTGATTTGCTATAGTCAACACATATTTTTCTTTTCAAAGTGAGGTAATGCAGACATTCAGATTACTTTGCTGATGGTGTTTCTGGCAATTACAATAAAATTTTCTGGTGTTAATGTGTAGCTACCCTGTAATTACAGACTAATGCCAATGGTTTTCTGGAAAAAGGAATTGGAGAGAAGTATTAGCTTATCAGAGCAATCTCACAGAAAACTTTAAAAGTTTAAAATAGCTATTTTACATATTATGCTTAAGGGAACATAATTTGTAATTTGATTTCCCTATGAAATAATAAAAATATTTTAACTGTTACAGCTTTATTTCTAGTTCCATAATTATTGGTTATAGTGTACTGCCACTAGGTGGAAATCACTTCTTAAGGAAAATTATCTATAAAGTTATTCAGAACGGAATTTTTAAAAAACAATTTAAAAGGATCAAAACCATTTCTATAGTTTTTCTAAATTAGAATTTTACCACTATACTGACATCATATCAAATGGTGAGTAGCATCTTTTCCAAGTTTAAAAAATATCTAATCAATAGTGAAATCTATCAAACATTAGTCTTATTGTTTCTCTACTACTGTTTCTGTGTTTAGACCTCTGTCTATGTATTACAAAAAATCTACCAAAATCATAAAAAAGAATCTATGACAACATTCAACTTGTACTTACACAAACATAATAAAATTGTGTGTGAGAGAGAATTTTTAAAATGTTAATATTAAGGCAAAACTGTTAACAAAAATTTATTTCAGAACATTAAGATGGCTTTGGTTTATTCCCAATTCCAATGATTATCACTGCCTACTTGCACACTGAAGACCTGCTTTAAGAGTTTTATAGGATGTAGAGTTCCTCCACTAAAATCAAAATGATCTCGATGACATCAGCAGAAGTCTATTTATTATCAATTATACTATGTGAGACAAATGAACCTTCACAGGTAGTAAAATAAAAAAAGCCAAAGACTCATTAAGTTCTGTCATAGATTTGGGAGGTGGCTGGACCTAGCAGCCATCACTGTAGAATAAGAGTTCAGTGAATAAGGTAGCAGGAAGGGCCTATTACCAATTAGTTGTTTGACTCTGGGGGATTTACTAAAACTCACCATGTCTTATGGATGACATTTTATTTATTAGAATAAATACCCTGTCTAGTACCTAAAAATTTGTACAGAAGGTTAGAAAACAACTCAATATAAAATGGCAAATTCAAAATTCAAAATGGCAGGAAAAAATAGTAAAACTAATGATACAGGTTTGTTACTTGGTCTCAAGAGAGGAAATATATTTAGAAATAGTTTTGAAAGGATCAGTTCAATTTGCTTCAAGATTAACATGGAATCAAATGAGAACATTGAATGGAAACATTTTTGCAAAGGAGAAAGTGCTAAACAGTTAAAATATTTCTTAATACAGGTGTTTTTCTCATCCCATAGAAAATGATTAAAAATGAAACACTTTCTATTTACTTTAACCCTTGTCACTACCTGTTTAGATTGTTAAATTATTTAATGTGTTAAAATTTATCAGTTAAAACTTTTGTGATGAGTTTTGTGATGGTCATACAATTTATAAAACTTTTAAAGTCCACTATATCTTGTTATTTCTGCATTATTTTAACATTTAGACAACATTAGTTGCTGAGTTTAAATGTGCTACCTTTTATATAACTAATCAATTAATACTGAATCATCCCTTTTGAGTTCTTCACAGAGGGGAGTAACACATCCTTCAACTTACTCCCTCAACTGCACACATGCTAATGGAAAATACTTTGCCAAGAGTTGGTTATTAAACTATATATGTGGTTGGAAGAATAATGAGCCCCTGCAGATGTTTATAACCCAGTCCCCAGAATGTGTGAATACTGATTTATATGGCAAAAACAATATTATATAAATGATATAGAGTCTTGAGATGAGGAGATTATTTTGAATTAAGGGTTTATTATAATGGCAAGTTTGCTTATCAAAAAAAAGAAGGCAGCTGATTCAAATGGATATGTGATAGAAAAGGAGACAGGCACACACACACACACACACACACACACATGGGGGGAGAGAGAGAGAGAGAGAGAGAGAGAGAGAGAGAGAGGGAGGGAGAGAGAGAGAGAGAGAGAGATTGATTCCAATATTCTATAGTGCTGGCATGGAAGATGGAGGAAGAACCTACATACCAATGAAATTCAGGTGGCCCTTAGGATCAAAGAAATGGAAAAAAAAAAAACACTGATTTTAGATCTTTAAGGAAGACACAGTGTTGCTGACAAGATGATTTTAGCTCAGTGAGACTTCTGACCTCCACAATAGTAAGATAATAAATTCACAATTTTAAGCCACTAATTTTGTCTAATTTTGTTGTAACTTGTTGCAGCAGTAATAGGATACAAATATAGCAGTAGTCAAAGACATGCTCTTTGAAGTCAAATCGCCTTGTATTGAAATATAGAGAAGTCACATGCAGTTTCTAAGCAGCACTTTCTTCATTTGAAAATGACTTGGTAATAGTAGTTAACTTATAAGGTCAGGTTCAATTGAGATCCCATACATCTCATGCTTAGCACAGTATCTAAGCTAACAAATATTCAAGAAACACTATTTTCATGGGAACTGTCTCCAAATATTCAATATTACTCCACTCTACCATCATAATGGAGATGATAAGAAGTGTGAGTTGAAGCTGTAGTCAGGTTCAGATTCTGGGCTATATAGTAACGGAACAATACCAAAGTAGACAATCCTGGTTTTTTAATTCCAGATTCCACATGAGTCATTTGGACAACCTTGAACAAGTGATTCACCTGCTCTGAGACAAGTTTCTTTTTTTTTTTTTTTTAAAGATTTATTTTTCAAGATGATGTGGTACATATACACAATGGAATACTATTCAGCATGGAAAGAAGATAAACACATGCAATTTGCAGTGACATGGATGGAATTAGAGGGGATCATACTCAGTGAAATAAGCCAGAAAGAAAGAGAAAAATATCGAATGGTTTCACTTATAACAGGACTATAGGGAGGCCGGGTGGGAGAGAGACAATCAGTGGGGGAG